>JARQOC010000002.1:515256546-515478192 GCA_033576535.1 Allobates femoralis
GGAGAATTGGATTTGTTGTGTCAGAGACATTAGTTCTGGACCCAAAGCCACCACTTAGATGAGTTAATTAGGAGTAGGCATTAGGCAAGAAAGATTGTTAAAACCCTGAAAACCCCTTAGGCAAAGGGTCTGATAGCGTCAGCCCTCACCCTGCTAGATGTGCTTAAAACGAAAAAAAACCCCCGGGCTCAGCGCTTTAGTGTTCCCGGAGTAATGCTATGTCCCACCTGTGTTTTGTTTTCCCTATGGCAACCGGGAGTTTCACGCATCTGCTGGCTCCACTCCAACCCCCGGTATGCACTTTTGATGAGCGCACAGGAAATGCCGTTTGCACCCGTTTTCCTGTGTGCTCTCGAAAAGTGCATATTAAGACTTGTAAGTGGACCCAAATTGGCTGTGCATTCATTCAGGTTGCCATACGGATACTATACACAGGCAGCGTATAGCATTACATGCCAGTAACGTTGTGCGCTGAGCCTGAGATTTTCTAAGTTTAAGCGAATCTGGCGGGCTGAGGGCTGATGCTAGTCAGACCCGAGCCTTAGTGATTGCTTGGGTCTGAACCTTGTCAGTGGAAGAGGTGGGCCCCTTAGGCAAAGCAAATACACACAGCAGCAGAGCTCACTCAGTGTCTCACCAACATCTTAGCAAAAGTGCAGTATAATGCAGGTACACTGTCTGACTGCTACTACAGTTGAACTTCCTACTGTGATATTACACAGTAGCTTGGTGATGGATCCCCTTCAAGGCATGGCTGATCTGGACTCAGAGGATGTCATCTTCATAACCACCCCAGGGTCAGTGCATGATTCAGTTGTACTAGACCCAGAGTGGCATGAACAGGACATGGACACATAAGTCACAAGGAACTCCACTGCATTACCCATTTTGGGCTTTATTTGCAATGAGGTGTTGATCCAATCTTGGGCTCCAATGCCTGACAATGAGGATCTGATAAGTTCACAGCAGTCAAGAGGTGACCCTTTCCCTATGCTATCTGGGATCGGGTGAACCAGATATCAGACTTAGAGCATGCCTAGCTGGATTCCACCTGCAGCAGGTGCTGCAACTACTGGATCCCATTCTCCAATACTACCAGGACCAGGAGGAGGAGGAAGTAGAAGACACAGAAGGCACTGTATTCAAGCCATGTGTAGCACCCCCCATCAGAGGCCTTTGACTGGGACAATGACATGTCGACTCCTACCCCCTCCAAGCAACTTATTAGGCATGAAACACCACATCCTGTGACCTTTATTGAGGAGATTCGGCTCACCAATGCTATTGCCCTGAACTGGTTGTATGGGCCTAAGATGAATGACTTCTACGAGCAGTGTACTGGAGGCAAGGTGGTGGCATTCCTGTAGGATAAGGGGTTTGATCACATAGTGCAACAAGGTACTGGGCATTGGTGCTATGTCAGCCAGTCCTCTCTGCTGCCTGACAATCTTCCCTAAAGACCACGTACCATCTTTGTCAGGAAGAAGGTCACTTTTATGAAGGTGTGGGGCAACAAGGGGTGATTCATGGTTGGCATATGTTTAGTTGCCACCGCTGACCAATTTGAGAAGTGACAGGAGGACGCTGACCTGGAGAAAATGTGGCATCGGGTGCAGCCCAGGCTTCTCTTTGTTGGCCAGGTAGCTGCCCCCAAACCCAGGACTGTCAAATGTTTCCCAAGCTGGTCCTGTCTTTCCTATATGGTGTGGTCATCCCCTAGTTCCTCCATCTTCTTCTCCACCAGTGGCCATAATGGAGTGTGCTTGGGGCAGGTAGTGGTGGAGAATGCCCCTACAGAAGTAGCCCCTGCAACCCCCCAAGACCGTCCAGCAGCAGAGTACAAGGAAAACCTGCGACAACCATCCAGGGCATGGCTGAAAATTATGACAGCCAAGTTCAGTGGACCCTCCTAAAAGCATGTTAGTGGGTTGGTGACTCATTTCTTAGTTGGCATTTTGTCCACAGAAGTAAGTATTTTAGTTATTTTTAAGTTCTTAATTGACGAAGGCCTGTTTGTCAGTTATATTTCCTCTTCCCATGTTTTGCGCTGTTTGCGCTTTCTGCTGATAGATAAGCAACCATGCAAGCTGCCTTTGTGCTAGAACACAAAGCCTTTTTTAGTACTCTGCCATTCATGAACTTTCCACACTTTTAAGAGTCTGCTGATCCCTGTAGGACTTTCATTATATATGTACATGTATATTCAGTTATTTGTGTTTGACAGGAATAGCCTGTACAGTAAAGTTTTTTGAGTTCACTCCTTTTGTGCTGGATTGTTTCTGCAAACAGGTGCTTTGATATTGCCCAACAGGGATTGGCGATCAAGATGCAGGTAACTGGCCTGATGGTCTGAGGCATGGAAATGAAAGACATGGACATTACACACACTGCTTTAGAACAGGGCAGGCCAATGGCAGTCCTTAAGGGCAACAGTTAGTGCAAGTTTTCAGCATTTCCATAGCATTGTACAAGGTGCTGGAATCATCACCTCTGCAAGTGATGAAATTGCCACGTGTGCAATGCTAAGGAAATCCTGAAACTTGCACTGTTTTCAGACCTTGATGACTGTAGTTGGCTACCCCACCCTAGAAGTTTCTGTGGAAGTAGCCAGGCGGCAAGAAGAAGCCTTGAGTCCTTTCACAACAAGTGCGGTTCTCCTTGGACCCTCTAAGGTCCTGTGCCCATGGTGTGTTGTTTCATGCTTTTTCTGATGCAGATTTTGACAATTTGCATCAAAACTTGGATATATATCCTGGGGCCAGCAAAATCTTTGACAGGTCAGAAGTGCTATGCCCATATTGCTTTTTTTTTCCTTGCACATGTGGTTCAGAATTTTTTTCTGCCCCCAAATCTTCACCAAATCTGCAAAGAAAAAAACTCGCTGCCACAGCAGTTCTGAACTCTTGTATACTTTGCTGGCTTTAGGGTTGACATGCAGATTTTGATGCAGATTCTCAAAATCTGCTTAAAAAAAGCACTAAACAATGTACCATGGGCATTAGGCCCTACAACAATATGGTGGGGTCACGTTCACAGAAAGCACCTCCCATTTGCTGTGAGAGCAGGCACACGTGAGAGTGAGACAAATGGTGCCATCACAAAAATGACTGCAGTTCAGATCAAGGGGTCACATTAAGGCTATCTCGCAAATTTGAACTGTGCTGCACTTTCTGATGTCACTGCTCCTCAAATGCTCTGTCTCAAGATCCGGCGAGATATATCCTCTACGTCTAACGCAATATCGCAGTTCTCAAAAGACAGCCTGTGTTAAAAGCGCTGATGCCACTGAGATTATCTCAGATCACACAGCGGGATTCCCTGCTGGGTAATATCCGCTGTGTAACCTGAGACAACCTTAGGTAAGTCAATGAGAATGTCTGAGTTTTATAAGCAGGCTCACAAGTATGGTGAGAGTGACAGCGGCGCTGAAACTTACTAAATAATAGTGTAGGAGCTCATTTCTGTGCCAAAATAGCAGTTCTTGACTATAAAATGATTTGAGCTGTGTTTGGCTGCCTTTGGGCTCCTTTTAAGGTTTTCTCTAGGCCCTTGATTTTGCATTCCATTGACTTGAATTGCCTATTTGGTGAACCAAACTTAATTTGAACTTCCAAAGATTCGCTCATCTTTATTCTTAACTACCCTAGTGGCTTCAATACCCATCAGTATGTTGCAGTAATAAAATTAATAGGTTATGCTACAAAATACTAAGTTAGGGCAGTGTAAACAATGAATTACTGTTATGTTGTGATCAATAAATAGTATATGCAAAACTTTTGGCAGACATTTTTTTTTTATTAAATGACCGTACCTATATTCCAAGGCATTTGGTTTAAGGTCTTGCATGATGACTTCATTCACTTTCACGCCATCACCAGGAAGATGGCATCACAACAACCAGACAGGAGTAATCACACTTTTTAAAAAAAATGCAAAAGTTTTGGTCATCACTGTACATCTCCCTTGATTAGAACAATGTTTGCAAGTAGGTGTGAGCGTTTGACATACAGATTAACATATCAACATATGTAAGTACATCAATAGTGTATGTGTGCATATTAATGAAAATAAATGGCACTGTTCTCTACAGTGTAGTAATACACAATATTATAAACAGCTATTTTTTTCCACAGTCATTTAAGACTGAAGTTGTGTTTACAAGTTTTGTACTGTTAGCCAACTACAGTAAGGTGCGCTAAATTATTATAAGACATTGATTTAAAAGGTAAGGCTAGGGTCACACTTAAGGCTGATGCAAGCGCTAAAAACTTTGAAAATTCAGCGAATGCGCATAGCATTAACGCTATGCGCTGCCAGTGCCACGCTGCCCCTTGTTACCTGATGCTTACCTTGACAACCAGCCATACACAAAGCTGCTGGGAGTGCGCTTTAGCTGAGTGCACAGGAAAATGCTGCAAACAATGTTTCCTGTGCGCTGTTGTAAAGCGTTAACACTATGCGCTAAAAAAAGGAAAATTTCTAAGTTTTTAGTGCTTACGTCAGCAAGGGTTGACGCAAGTGTGACCTTAGCCTTAGGCTAGGGTCACACATAAGCCCTTGCTCCGTTTTTGACATCGGTTTTTGCATTTTTTTTTTTCTAAGTCCAAAAACTGATGGAAAAACAGATTATATGTAATAAACACCCTATCCGTTTTTTTCTGCACCTAAAAACATTGCTAGGTACGTTTTTTACCCAAAAACGTTGCTCCCAACGGATCAGTTTTTTTTAACATGGGGCCCTATGGAAAAACGGATCTGTTTTTTTGGAGCTTTAAAAAAAAAAAAGATCCCTTTTTTTTAGCATTTTTTGGCAAAAAGTCCAAAAAAAAACGTTCAGGGGCACAGAAGGCTCAAAAAGCACAAAAAAAAAAACGGATTGGTCATGGAAAACACTTCCAAAAACGGATTGCTATGTGTGACCCTAGCCTTAGCCAGTTTTTTGGAGTACATTATAGTGGATGTGTCGGACTGGGACTGCTGCAGGCAATGTTTTTTTTTTGCCAAGTCCTACCACAATTTTGGGCAAAAGGCAAAAAGACATAGCATTTTCCCCCAAAAATTATTTACAACAAATGTAGTTATTTTTTTTTGTCATTTTATTTTGCATAGAGAAGGTGGTAAATTTCCTCCATAAGTACAGTGGAATTTCAGTTTAATGTCCTCAGTGTGCTTCTTTTGCACGAAATATTAATAAATATACAAGATGAAAAACACAATGACGGGCTTTTTCTACTCTCATTTCTGAAAGATAATATATGTATCAATCTAACAAAGCAATTTTACAATGTACAATAGCATCAGAATGAATTTCTTTCATCTTGTCTGTAGAACAATTCAATTATTGTAACTGCACAGAGAGCAACATAAGCCTGCATGTGTGTATAGGAGGATGCAAGAATTCTCACATGAGTCAGCACTATATTCAGAGCACTATAGTTCACATTTACAGCCAAAGGCTGTCTAATGTTACACAACCTCCTATGCATTACCTTTCAATGATTCAATTTACAATATTAGGGTGTGTTCACACCAGCATATAAATAATCACCAAGATTCTCAGCCAGAAAAGTTGGTGAGTGTCAGAATTGTGTCATGCATTTTTATTTACCCACCTAACATCAGCATGTCATGTGGGTGCAATATGAGTGTGTGCATATTTTTTCTCACCTAGCATCAGTATGGCCAGGGTCACACATGCCATCCGTTTTGCCCTGGATCCGTCTTTGGAATTAGTTTTTGGACTTTTTTTTCCTAAGTCCAAAAATGCATATCCGTTAACAGATAGTACACTTGAGTGTCACTGCGTTTTTCAACAACGCATGCGTTTTTGGTCAGCATCCAAAAAACACTGCCAGCAGCGTTTTTGGGTGCAGTAAAAAAATGCATGCGTTTTTTAACATGGGGCCCTATGGGAAACTCATGCATTAACGCATATGCGTTTTTAAGAAAAAATTACTAAGTCCAAAAAACATCAAGGGACACAGGAGGCACAAAATGCAGCCTAGGAAAAATGGATTTGGCATGGAAAACACTTCCAAAAACAGATTGCTATGTGTGACCCTAGCCTATGTCACGTGAGTGCTATGCAAGTGACAAAAAAATGCACACTGCATAGCACTCATATAACATACCGATGATATGTAGAAAAAAATATGCCGTTTGCATAGCACTTACATGACATTCTGATGCTAGGTGATAAAAAAATACGCACACTTGCATAACACTCACATGACATTCCAATGCTAGATGAGAAAAATAGGCAGACTCGCATAGGACATACCGATGCAAGGTGAGAAAAAATATGCACACTCCCATAGCACTCATATGACATACCGATGCTAGGTGGGTACAAATATGCGCAATCACATAACACTTACATGATATACTGATGCTAAGTGAGAAAAAAATGCAGGGCACTCTCCTGACACCAACCTTTCTGGCTGAGAATCTGAGTGATTTTATATAAGTAGAGGTGCACGCACCTATATATATTTAGAGATAGCCCATATAAAATTATTCATGTAGGCAGGTTTACAAACCCTTATATATTTTATTTATAAATATTAAAGAAAATCAATTCTTAGATAGAGGGATAGATAGATAGATAGATAGATAGATAGATAGATAGATAGATAGATAGATAGATAGATAGATAGATGATAGATAGATAGATAGATAGGTAGATAGATAGATCCCTTATATATTATTATTGATACTTATTAAATACAAATTATTTGGAGGATAGATAGATAGATAGATAGATAGATAGATAGATAGATAGATAAGATGTCATTTAACCAGGCAGAATTCATTGTGTGTCCTACTGCATTTTCTATGGATATCTATACAGCAATGCATAATTAAAACTTTGAAAAGGCTTTTAAACCCTGTTTACTTCAATGACTACTGGGAAACAAATGTTTCTTTCTCCTGGCATCGCCCACCCACAGTACGGGAACAGAACAAAGATGGTTCTGTCAGGCCTCTTAGCACTAGAAAAAACGCCTTGAGAGGCCAGAATGTATTAGAGCCCCGCTGAGCTCATTCAACTTCACATAACAACTCATACACACCGTACAACTAATTACATGTCAGATTAGCAATTTCTTTATTACGGCACCACCACTAATTAAAATTGCATTGAATATTCCTCAAGTACTTCTATTTATTTACATGTTTTTTTTCATCGTACATGGTGAAAATCATCTTTCGCAGATAGTAGGGAAGTCATTGTGTTCTATTTTATTGTCTTAAAGTCAAAAGTGTTGCAGAAGAAAATGCTTCGCAAACAAACTTACAAGTATAAAACACTCGCTGAGAAAGCACTTTTACCCCCTCAAAAGTGATCAATTAATTCCCATATTCATTGCCATTAAAGGAAGCTGTAATAAAAAGGGTTACATCATTTTAATCAGCATGCTTTACATTTTTTTTTTGTCAAATGGAACAAAGTAGCACTATACTTTTATGATATTTGATTAATGAGGGCAGGAAATCTGAAGTTTTTGCAATGAAACTATCAAAAAAATCAACAGACGTTTTTTATTTTTCCCCTTATGATTTTAATTTAATGGCTCATGTTTTCATTACTGCAGAGGCTGTACACTTTAGCTTGCAATTATGTCCCATCTGTGAAGCAGTGTGTTATTACAGTTTATTCTAGTAGCTTTTCAATCACTTTTGAGTTGTGCTTTACAAGTATTCTTGCAGCAGGTGGGCTTACTGGCATGGACCAGAAATACACAAAGCGCAAAGCTGGAGTTTAATGGCAGCCATATGCATGTGGCACAGAGCGCCAGCCTTCCCCCATATGCTGCTAAGCAGCCTCTTCAGCCTGCCAGTCACTCTTCTTACTGACTACAGTCTCTAAGTAGTTTTCTGCCAGGGAAAAATATACCAAGGCAGCAAATTTCTCCAGTGCACCATCCTTATTACTGAGACAACCCTGTCATTAGCAAAAGCACAATGAACCTGATCTGGAGATGCATACCAATTAGGTTGCATGGAGCACTTTTCCTTCTTATCTCTATGGAAACTCGGGCCTCCCTGGCTGCAGTGGACAATCAGTAATGTTTCAACCACCCATATGTCAACTAGTTAACACTGTGCACTTTTATATCCACCATAAATTTATTGTCCCCCCTTGGCAAAGCCTACGGCCAGACCCGAAAACTGAGAAAAAAAAGCTTTTATGGTGCCACGTCTTAATCTGTTAACATTTTTTAGATATATTCATATGGCAACAGCAACTGATTACATATCATAAGCATTGCTCAGGAACAAAGTATATTTTTAAGAATCATCAAGCACATATTCATTGCAAACAAAGAATAGGTGGAACCAGACACTACCTTGGTTGGTGCGATTTACTGAAGAATGAATCATTTACATACCAGTGTATTGCCCATTCTCTTACAGATGCTGTTTTACAGCCTCCATATTGCTGTTTCGCTTCACAATATGTTTTCGAGAACTAGACAGATAGCCATGTGGCAAGCAACTAGATTAGCTCAATCACAAAACAATTTGTGTTTATGTTAAATTTCCATTTTACAATTTGTGATGATGAATTATATACAAAACAATGAAAATAAAGGACACATTGGGCTGATACGTTTACACAACCATACAGCTTATCCACACACTTCCATTTGTAGTAATAGGTAAAATAGCAATTTAAAATATAACTATTTAATTAAAGAATATAACTGATTATGTTTTTATTTTCTTACACTTACGTGTCTATATTGTTGATTAGGTTCTGAGCTATAGCTTAATATTGATTGACTATACGACACCTAAATTGTGGAATACATTTGTGACAAGTTCTTGATTATAGCAATATTTTAATATTAACATTTTTGGTATTTGTAATTTTTGAGCTGCTGTGAAAAAATACTTGTCTTCTTTTGGATGTCATAATCACTATTATTTCATAAGTTGCATAAAGTGATGATAAAATGATCTTGTACGCAAAATATAATATGAGAGTAAGTAGCAATCACTTAAAACATCATGCATGAGAAAAAGTAATAGACAACTGACTGTACATCATAACTCGATTCCAAAAGTCAAGCTGCATACATAGAATCATGGAATGGTACAGTTGGAATGGACCTCCTGGGTTATCTGGTCCAGCCCCCTGCTTAAAGCAGGGTTCACTAAATCAACCCAGACAGATGTCTGTCCAGACTCTGTTTAAGCACTTCTGTTGAAGGGGAACTCACTGCTTGTTAAATAGATGATTAAATAGATCTCTTCAACCTGATGAGTCTAGTGCACTTCTTTTGAAGGTTTACATCTTCATGGTTTTATAATAATTTTTGAACATGTTGTTGCCTAATTGTTAAATTAACCTTTTATTACTTCAGATAGGGAGAATTGCAGATATTACTGAACAGCAATTATTTCACTGATTTTCAAAGTAAGTATACCAGCCTCATCAGGAATATGACAAATATATAGTATACATTATGTAGTTTGGAGACAGAACAACCTTAATAATTGTTTGCAATCTTTTTGCTGTTCAGATTTGCAACCATAACTTCCTATATTTTGATATCAGTGTATTGTGAAAAGAGGAGAGAGAGCGCAATAGGGTTTTAACTTTTTAACAATTTACATTGCGTGAACAATTGTCACTGCTCACCTGGGGCGGTTGTGTAACCTACAACCGGTGTGAAGGTATTCAATGGCTGCCGCAGGACCCGCACTCCACTTGCAACAGTGGTGGCCAAAGACAAAACAAAAGAACGGGACTGTGCTTCCTGGATGCACGCTGTTTACATGATGAGGTAGATTGGAGTACACAATAAATGTGGACTTCCTGAGGAGGGAGTTGGGTATAACTCTGAAACGCGTCGGAAGAATTGCAATAAAAGCCATCATTGCACGCTTATTGTGTACTCCAATCTATCTCATCATGCGGAACCAGGAAGCACAGTCCGGTTCTTTTGTTTTGATATCAATGTGTCACATTTTAAATATAGAATTTTAGTCTGTAAGTCCCAATCAGCTATAGATTTATTTTTCTCCTGTTTTTGTGTTTCTTGATTACATTGATGTACTGTGCAATGTTCTTTGCATGTTACTCTGTGCATAAACTTTGACACCACTTGATGCTTCACATATGCTTACTATGAAAAATCTGTGAAGAACTGTGGAACTGTAGCCTGAAATTAATCGTAATTTTGGAATATTGTAGTTTCCAATGTTGGTTAAAGAGCATTATTAACAATGTCATAGTGTACGTAAATACTAAGGCTAGGCAAGATGTTAGGTATGTTTGTACATGCATTAGTTACTTATCTAGAATTGATAGCCTGCTTTATATTCTTAACTTTCTGAAATCTTTTGTCACCCATTAATGCCTATGTGAACAGCTTCTGAAAGGTCCTGAGTGGACTACAATGCCTTAAAAAGAATATATCATCACAAAATGACCTTTATTTTTAAGCCAATATTTTTATGTTAAATGCATTCTTTTTACTTTTTTTACATATCAAAATATATATTTTCAAAAACAATAGAAATCTTGCAATATTTACACTGGCCAATAGGGCTATTATAGACTCATACCTGTCCTTTCAAGGTTTCTGTCTTTATTTCATATAGAAAATAAAATAAATCGATATAAATATATTGTGAAATAATAAAAAAAATTGCCATGATGTTTCATTAAATAGAAACCTGAATTAACCTTTTCCCAACATGGCAACTAATGCATTTCTGCAGTAGTTTGGGAGGTATGTATTTGCAGTATGCATTGCATATTAAACACTTTTTAAAATGATTCTTTAAGTCAATATAATTGCAGCAATGCAAAACATAGTTTTTATATGTGGTACAGAATTTGTGAAACTTGTAATGTAATGTTGTAAAGTTTAAGTTATGGTCAATAGAGCTGTGAGAGGTCTTTATTTTTGTGCAGCAAGCAGATATTTTATTATACCTTTTTGGGGTAGATATGACACCTTTAATTACATTTTATGGCAAAGTTGCAATCCTGGCATTTTGATTTGTTCCTTTTATTTAATTCATTTAAGGTTCTGATAGACAACACTTTTCTTTAGCTCAGCAATACTAAATGTTTTTATTTTTTTGCCCTGTTTTTGCTATTTTAGTGGGGAAAAAGAAAGGTAGATTAAAATTTTATATTTTTTAAACTTTTTTTATTTTACTTTCTATTTTTAGGCCCCTTAGTTGAGTTCAAAATTTCCATCACTCCACTCATATGCTGCAATATAACAGTGTTTAACAACTGTTTGTCAAATTTCCATTTTTGTGATTTTAGATTTTCTTCTATTTCGTGAGCCATAACTTTGTGTTTCTGGTATGACAAGTTATAATTTAACACTTCAGCTTTAGGAGACATGAAGCTTATATTCTGAATTCTGAATGGTGGTGTATCCCTGCGTATAAAGGTTAACGGGTATCTGTCACAAACTTACTGACTCCCCATCTCATATCCAGCATTATGTATGAAAACAGACCCTAATTTCAATGAAGTATCACTTAATTTACTGAGTGCAGTAGTTGTGACATAATCAAAGTTCATAGATTTAGCATGTAACAGAAAACGACCCACACCCACACCTCAGCTATCTGTGCACATCGTCTATTGACAGTGAACTGCTTATCAGAGGAGGTGACATAGTCAGTCTTGCAGTCACCTGACCTGTAGTCTAAACTGTGATAAGGTCCTTGTGATAAAACCTTCATTGTAAGTAAACAACAGCACGCAGCATAATAATTGGCAGGACATTGAATTCAGTGTTTTAACCCTTATCAGATGCTATCCTCAGATTACAGAAAAAAAGTCCTGATTACACATTCCTTTTAACCCCTTCATGACTATCAATACATTTTAAAATGGTGTGTATTAATGGTACTAATCTGCGAACAAAAAATGAGCATATAGGGTCTTATCTAAATTAAACACTTTCGCTCGGCGATGTGGAATTGCTCACCTTTGTCAAGTGTGATCACCCACAACTGGTAGAAAAGCGTTATGGCAGCTGCTGCAGGGACCGCACTCCCACAGGAAACCGTGGTTGTGATGCAAAAGTTCTTTGGACGAAGTGTCTTAATGCCCGCGCTGCTGCTACAGGATCAAAGGAACTGAGACACAGGAATGTCTAGAACAGCAAAAGCCTTTATTTTCCGACGCGTTTCGGAGCCTCCTACCGAGCTCCCTGAGGAAGGAGCTCGGGAGGAGGCTCCGAAACGCGTCGGAAAATAAAGGCTTTTGCTGATCCATACATTCCTGTGTCTCGGTTCCTTTGATCCTGTAGCAGCAGTGCGGGCATTAAGGCACTTCGTCCAAAGAACTTTTGTATTAATGGTACTTACTCCTTAGCTGCAATTTAAAACAGCAGTAAGAAATATGTGTATAGCACATGAAAATCTTCAGATACTGGGGGCTGCAGAGACATTGATGAACACGACCTGAGCTGTTTTTTTTCAGTCTTTGCTCATGTGATCCCTGTTGTTCCACTAGTAACAATGATCAATTTAAAAAAGTTATTTTTTAACATGATCACTGAGAACTGGGGTGTGCCTCTGTCCTCTCCTTCACATGGTTGTTCTTGGAGGAAAGGGAAATATAGTCTGGATGAAGGAAAAATCAAATTTAGTAAAATTGCATTAAATCCTTCCCATATATCCTAAATATTCAAATTAACCCCTCAATCAACCCTTCATCCATGTCATCCTCTTAATTAGATTAAAAACAATAGATTTTTTATTTTATAATTCCTTTTTTTTCTTAGTTAGGGCTATGGTTAGGGTTGCAAACTAGGGCAAGAGTTACAAAGTACTGTTTGGATTTTCACATCTAATGCGCCTGTGCGCTTATCTGCCCGGCCTGCCCTGGCCAGCACAGGTGCATTTAGGAGCAGCTGCAGCCAAGGGCATAGACGCATGGATACGCCGCTTCTGCGCTCGGTTGCGCTCGGTGCCCCCATTACCTTCTATGGCTGAGCGCAGCCGAGTGCAGAAGCCGACATCCCCGTAGCGTGAGTGTGACTGGGCTGATGTCACCGTGCATGCGCTTAGTGAGATGCACCCGGAAACGCGTAATGCAACGTTTCCAGGTGCGTCTGACTAAGCGCATGCGCAATGACGTCAGGCACTACGCACTCACGCTTCTCGGGATTTCAGAGCATGCACTCAGCTGTGATTGGCCGTAGCAGGTAATGGGGGCACAGAGCGCAACCGAGCGTACAAGCAGGGCAACTATGCATCTGTGTGCTTTCCTGCACTAGCCCCTAAATGCCCCTGTGATTGCATTTGTGATAGCACAGGGCAGGCAGGGCAGGCAAAAATGCAGGTGCATAGATGTGCAACGGGCCTTTGTGTTAGGGTTACAACAAAATAGGGGTAAGGTTTCAAATTAAGGTTAGGGTTGCAAACTAGAGTTAAGATTACAAACTATTGTTCTCAATCTTATTTTTAAAAATGTTCCATCCTCCCTTGATATTTCTGTCCTTAACGACATCTAACCATAGGATCCCTCCTATTCTCTTTCTGAGTCCCTTAAAATCTGCTTTCCTGAAATCCAGACTTGAAGCATGAGCCTTCATAGATTTTCCTCCTCTAGCTATTGAAAATTCCATGATCCCTTCCTCCAAGGATCCAAGCCACTTTTAACTCCTCAATTTTTTCCTCCCTGTTTACAAGGATTAGATCCAAGGTAACAGATTCTGTTGTTTCCTCCTCTACCCTTTTGGAAGATAAAGTTGTCAGGAAGAGAGGATAAAAGTTGCTAAATCTCTTACTTTAGCCTGTCAGATTCCCAACATATGTCTGGATAGTTGAAATCTCCCATGATCACTACATCATATTTCTTTGAGAACTTGGTTATCTGATACATAAAGAGTTCATCCATATCTTTAGCTTGTCTAAGTGGACTGTGGTAAATGCCTGCAATGGTGTCCTTTCCGTTGCTCTCTCCTAGTATTCTTACCCAAACAGTTTTTACAGAACTTCCAGTCTCTGAAGCTTCAATCTTTGTGGAGATATATGCTTTTCCAACATACACTGCAACATCACCTCCCCATTTATTAAGTCTGTTTCTTTCAAATAAAATGTATCCTTCTAGCTTTGTATTCCAATCATGTGTACCATTCCACCAAGTCTCAGATTCCAATAACCCAATATTTCTTTTAATGACTTAGTAGCTACAATTCTCTTTGTTTTGTTGCTGATTCTTTGTGCACTTGTATGGAAAAGTCTTAGTTTATGATAGGTTTCTTTTTCTCCAGTTGTCTTATTATTCAGATTTTTTTGTCTTTATTCTTCCTTTCCACTTTAAATAGCAGAGTTCTCAATAGTATTTGTCAGCTGTATGGCTTTCCTTGGCCTTTTGCTTCCTTTCTCATATTGTTCTAGTTTAATGCTCTCCTGATGAGTGAAGCAAGGCAACTTTCAAATATGTGTTTTTCAGGCTTGGTAAGATACAGCCAGTGGCGTAGCGTGGGGGGTGTGGGGGGAGCGGTGCGCCCTGGGCGGCAGTGTGTGTGAGGGCGGCAGCAGGGCTGCATTTACAAGCCAGGGGAGTGCGAGCGTTTTTTATTTTTTTTCTTTACCTCCCTCCCCCAGGCTCCATATGAAAACTGGAGTCTTTGTGGGGGAGGGAGGGTGTCGCCGCTGGCTTGGCGCCCGCATGTACTGTGCTCTCCGCTCCCGGCCGGCCCCCCAGCGCTGAGAGCGATCACGCTGACAGGAAGCCGCTGGGAGCTCTGCTGCTTCCTGTCCCGTGATGGCTCCAAGTGCTGTGGCGGTGCGGTGGATGCGGCTGCGGTGCTGGCGGCTCCTCCACTCAGTCGGCTCGGCCCCCCATGGACCCGGAGAGGTGAGGAAAACTCTGCAGAGGGCAGAGGAGAAGAGGACAGGGGGGCAGGAGGACATTAACAGGGGAACAGAGCAGAGGAGAAGAGGACAGGGGGGGCAGAGGAGAAGAGGACAGGGGGGGCAGAGGAGAAGAGGACAGGGGGACAGAGGAGAAGAGGACAGGGGGGGCAGAGGAGAAGAGGACAGGGGGGGCAGAAGTACAGGAACAGGGGGGAAGAGGAGAAGAGGACAGGGGGGGCAGAAGCACAGGAACAGGGGGGCAGAGGAGAAGAGGACGGGGGGGCAGAAGCACAGGAACAGGGGGACAGAGGAGAAGAGGACAGGGGGGGCAGAGGAGAAGAGGACAGGGGGGGCAGAGGAGAAGAGGACAGGGGGGCAGGAGGACATTAACAGGGGAGCAGAGCAGAGGAGAAGAGGACAGGAGGGGCAGAAGGACAGGAACAGGGGGACAGAGGAGAAGATGAGCAGCTTGAGGGACAGAGGAGAGGAGGACGGGGGTGCAGGAGGACGGGGGTGCAGGAGGACGGGGTGCAGGAGGGACAGAGGAGCAGCAGGACAGACAGAGGAGAGGACGACAGGGGTGGAGGAAAACAGGGATGCAGGAGGACGGGGATGCAGGAGGACGGGGATGCAGGAGGACGGGGATGCAGGAGGACAGGAGCAGCAGGAGGGACAGAGGAGGACGGTGCAGGAGGAGAGGAGGACGGGGGTGCAGGAGGGACAGAGGAGAGGAGGACGGGTGCGCAGGAGGAGTGGGGCTGTGTGTGGTGATAATGGCAGCTGTTCCAGGTGTCTCTTCCTCCATGCGGCAGCCTCCACCTTCCTGTGTTGGAAGGGTGTGGAATGCTGTGAATTGTAGTTCTCCTGCCTGTTCTGGCATTACTATATGGTTTCTGGGCAGTGTGTTGGGTGCTGGGAGTTGTAGTTCTCCTGGGCGGGCTCAATGTTCTCCTGCCGCCTGTCTGTGGTTATTGTGCCTCTTCTGGGATGTCCTCAGCTCTGTGCTGTGCACAGACAGTGTACCACCATATCCTCATCTCCGTGCTGTGCACAGACAGTGTACCACCATGTCCTCAGCTCCGTGCTGTGCACAGACAGTGTACCACCATGTCCTCAGCTCCGTGCTGTGCACAGACAGTGTACCACCGTGTCCGCAGCTCCGTGCTGTGCATAGACAGTGTACCACCATGTCCCCAGCTCCGTGCTGTGCACAGTGTACCACCATATCTTCATCTTCGTGCTGTGCACAGACAGTGTACCGTATATTGTCTGTGCATAGCACGGAGCTGAGGACATGGTGGTACACTGTGCACAGCACGGAGCTGGGGACTTGGTGGTACACTGTGCACAGCACGGAGCTGAGGACGTGGTGGTACACTGTCTCCCGCCGCCTTAAAATCGGTCTGTTTCTCATCCAGGAGAGTCGGATGAGTGACATCCGTTTTTTGGTCCAATTGGCAACTGCTGTGCGAGTGTCCGACATTTCTCTCAGATTACATCCGAGTGCAATCTGTTTTTTCCTCAGCAGCTATTACTGTAGAATCATTTACAGGAACATTTTAAAGTTGTCTCAGCTACAGAATGAGAATGTATCAGTGAAAAAAACAGATGCCTCTTGGATGATCCGTGTGCGGTCAGTGATTTTGTCGGACCCATAGCCTTGCATTGGTGAGTCTCGTGCGGGAATCATATACTGTCGCAGCATGTTGCAACTTTTTTCTCATCCTGAATCTGGATGAGAAAAAAGCGTCCGACACTCGCCAATCTGCTCTCAGAGATTGATTGCAATGCGAGAAAATCACACATCGCACTCATCAGAGTTTCACGCCAGTGTGTCCGTACCCTAATACTAAAATCCATATAGTAATCCTACTGGTGTGGGGAGGGTTTATGGCTCAGTTAGTACACTCCATACTTCTCATTATTAACCAGTTAATGCTCTCTTGTCCACCGCACTGCAGTGTGAAAAGAGAACGACAGCGAGGCAGACAGCAACACGGCATCAGAAAGCCCCTGACCTCGAAATAGAAGATCCTCAGATCCCGGTATTGTGACATAATATTAAGAATAAAGTTTTTTGCATTTTTATTACACTATGAACTCCACAGTACAACGGCAAAAATTGCTTCGGCCCCAGGCCCTCCTTGAGTCCTGCTTGTTGCCATACACTGGGGTTGTGCAGAGGTGGCGGTGCACAGTGACAAGCCCAATAGGTGAGTGGCCATTTGGACCAATACTTACCCCCCAATTGCGCCCCTTCTCTTTGTGTTTTAGTATAGTAGTTATATTCTTGTATATAGGGGCAGACAGTGTATACTATGTATACTTCCGGATTATCAACTTCCAAAGGGGCGGCAAATTTTTTGACCTCCCCGGGCGCCACAAACCATTGCTACGCCACTGGATACTGCCCATCTCTAGCAAGTAGTCCATCGTATAGATAATCAAATGGTTGCTGACTGTACCATCAACATAGCCAGTTGTTCACTTGTAGTATCTTGTTCCACCTCCCTGTTCCATGGCCATGCACTGGGAGGATGGATAGGAAAAACACTTGCGATTCAAGTTATTTCACTTTCTTGCCTAATTCTTCAAAGTCACTGCAGATGGTTTCCAGGTTCTTTTTTGCTATGTCATTTATCCCCACATATATTAACAGGAATGGGTAGTCATCTGTAGGTCTGAAGAATCCTGATATCCTGTCAGACAAATCTTTGATTTTTGCACTTAGAAGAGAGCAGATTTCTTTTGAGATTATATCTAGGGATGAGCGAGTAGTGAAATATTGAGACTTGCTATACTCATAACAAGTAGGACCTAATTCTCGGGTACTTGTTACGAGTAGCGAGTCCAATGTACATCAAAGGGAAATGTGAGTACTTTTACAGTGTATCTATATATACTGCGAAAGTGAAATAAAAGTTAATAAAAGGTGTTAAAAATAAAAAAATAACATACTCACCTATCCAACGGCTGTCCCAAGACCCGAAAAGAACACGTCTGCTGGCCTGCCAGGACCTTACGTCTGATGGCCAATCAGAGGCCCGGTAGCGATTAGGTGGTGTGTGACATCACACACCACCTGATCGCTACCGGACATCTGATTGGCCATCAGACTTAATTAAGATCCTGGCAGGCCATTGCTGTGTTAGAACATCTGATGGTCAAATAGATGGCCGGTAGCGATCAGGTGCTGTGTGATGTCACACACCACCTATTCACTACTGGCCATTTGATTGGCCATCAGACGTAAGGTCCTGGCAGGCCAGTGGATGTGTTCTTTTCGGGTCCCGGGACAGCCGTGAGATAGGTGAGTATGTTAATTTTTTATTTTTAGCACCTTTTATCAACTTTTATTTCACTTTCGCAGTGTATATAGATACACTGTGAAAGTGAATGTACTACTCACTACTCCTAACGAGTAATCGCAAGGAAACTCACAAAGTAGCAAGTAGCCCAAATACCGTACTATTTGGCGAGTACCGAATAGTTACGAGTATACTTGCTCATCCCTAATTATATCTGGTCTGGAAACAGCGGCCCAAATAAATTGAGACCCCTAATTTTCCTCTTAAAAGATTCATTTCTAAAATCTATTTCCCGGAGCAAAGTAATTCTTTTGACAAATCTTTGATCAGTTTCAAGGGCCGTCTTTCATTTAGTTAATTCATCCAAGCTAGCTAAATATAGTGTGAAATTGTGCAAAATGTGCAAAAACATAAGCATGTACACGTATACCTTTCATATTTATGAAGGTAAAGACTACCAAATGAACTCACCAAAGTACAAATTTGCTTTCCAAAATTAAAATATTGCTCCTTCCATTTAGAGCTCTGTAAAAGCAGAGCTTTTTGACTACATGTGGGGTATCACCACGCTCAGAAGAAATTGCCTAAAAAACTGTGGGGACCACTTTTTGGTATTACGTTTTGTAAAAGGGAGAAACTTGGTGCAGGAGCAATTTTTTTGTGAAAAAAATGTCATTTTTTAATATGGTGAACTAATGCTATCAAATTCGGAGAAAATGTAGTCATTTGTGGGGTGTTTCTGCTGTTTACATACCTTATGGGCCCTGCAAATACAACATATTGACCAACTATTTCAGCCAAATCTCTGTTAGAAAATTCAAAAACTGCTCCTTCCTTTCTGAGCCTTGTTGTTTGTCCAAATAGAGAATTCTGACCAAATGTGGGATATAAGGGCACTCAGAGGATATTGGGTAATACATTTTTGAGTCCATTTTTTGTGCTTTCCCTTTTAAAAGTTAATAAATTGGGTCTAAAGTAAAATTTGTAGGTAGAATGTATTTTTTTTCTTTTCCAAGTTGTATTAATTCCTGTGAATCACCTAAAGGAATAATAAAGTCGTTGGGTGTGGTTTTGAACATTCAGTTTTTAGAGTAGTGTTACTTTGGGCATTTTTTTCATAAAGGTGTCTCAAAGTTATTTCAAATATGATGTGGTCCGTTAAAAAATGGTTTTGTAAATTTTGTTGGAAAAATTAGAAATTGCTAAATACTTTCAATCCTTCTAACTTCCTAACAAAAAATGTGTTTCAAAAATGGTGCTGATGTAAAGCAGACATGTGGGAAATGTTACTTAATAACTATTTTATGTGAC
Organism: Allobates femoralis; assembly: GCA_033576535.1. Lineage (NCBI taxonomy): Eukaryota > Metazoa > Chordata > Amphibia > Anura > Aromobatidae > Allobates > Allobates femoralis. Next base: position 515,276,019 of record JARQOC010000002.1, read on the forward strand.
ATAACTCTCTGATTTAAGGGCAAAGAAAGTCAAGTTTTGAAAATAGCAAAATTTCAAAAATGTTTAACAAATCTCCATTTGTTTCATAAATAAACACAAAAAAAATCATCCTAAATTTAGCACTAACATGAAGTACAATATGTCATACAAAAAAAAATCTCAAAATCACTGGGATCTGTAAAAGCATTCCAAAGTTATTACCTCATAAAGTGATTCTTGCTAAAGTCACTTTGTAAAATTTGACTAAAAAATGAGGAAACAAAAGCGCAAAATAGGGTCTTATCCTTTATTTGAAAAAGTGGTTTGTCAAGGTAACGGCTCACCTGATTAGGTTGTGGAACGCACAGACAGTATCTGTGCACAATACAGCTGCCACTGGGTCCGCACTCTACGAAAACTGTGGAGCGGAATCTAAATCCAAAAAGGACTGTGCTCTTCAATCCCACAAGCCGTAATTAGGAAAGGCCACAATGGATCAGAAGGTAAAAATAAAACAATTTGCGCCACACTGCTTGAACGGTGTAAAGAGGGGCCGGTTACAATTGCAATGTGCTCACCTGATTGAGTTGTGCCTGGTCACACAACAGACTGACGGGCGGGGAAAAGCCAGGTGCAGCCTCCAGGCCGGACGAAACTGGTGGAGGAGACGTGCTGCAATCCTGGTTCGTGCGGGTCGGAGGATGGCTAGCTGGCGAGTGAGAAGCAGGTTGAAGAGGCCTTCGGAGCGGGAAGCCGACACGCAAGCTGTGTTAGTTTCCTTGGTCGAGCGGGCCAATGAACAACGAGCCTCAGGGATGGGAGTGGTGCGTGTTAGTGAGCGAGGTCCGGGAGCTGAGCCGCTCAGACTCGCGCTTCCCAGAGGGGAAGGCGTGAGACGTATACAAGGAAATGAAAAGGGTGTCAGCGCTCAGAATACAGCCGAAACAATGCTCGCAGAATATTTACCTTTAGGCTTTATTGATTCAGTATAGGGTTCCAATTATCCACAACGCGTTTCTGCGCTTAGTGCGCCTTTCTCAAGTGAATCACTTGTGAAAGGCGCACTAAGCGCAGAAACGCGTTGTGGATAATTGGAACCCTATACTGAATCAATAAAGCCTAAAGGTAAATATTCTGCGAGCATTGTTTCGGCTGTATTCTGAGCGCTGACACCCTTTTCATTACAATGGATCAGAAGGTAATGGTACTTTTATTCAACTCATTTCAGTACTCTGAATTGTGTTGAATAAAGGCACCATTACCCTCTAATCTATTGTGGTACTTTTCTAACTACGGCTTTCGTGCATCTAAGAGCACCGTCCTTTTTGACTTAGTAAAATTTGGTCTTGTGATTAAGGTCAAAATTGAATCCTATACTAAGGGGTTAAAGGGAACCTGTCACAGATTTTAAGCTCCTACACTATCTCTAGCTGTCCCTACACCTTCCTAGCAGCTCCCTATCTCTCCCTTTCTTATCTAAAGTCTTCCTATGAAAGAAGTGTAAAATAAGATTAAACTTACTGCAGTCCCCATAGTTAGGGGACTGGGTAGGCGTGGCCTCTGTTCCTTCCTCACTCCTCCGTGTGGTAATGCACGCCCCGCTGGGGGGCATTATTGTGGGTCCACTCAGCCCCATTAATAGTAATCCTCCGCCCTCTACATCTTTTTGCACCGGCCGGGCGTCACATCCGGCGCGGTGCATTATGGGCCGTCACGTGATCGGCCCCAGTGCATTATGGGCTTGATCACGTGATCGGCCCCGGCTTCAATAAGCGCATTGCGCATGCGCGGAGCCGGGCCCGATCACGTGATCTAGCCCATAATGCACTGGGGCCGATCACGTGATCGGACCCAGAATGCACTAGGGCCGATCACGTGACGGCCCATAATGCACCGCGCCGGATGTGACACCCGGCCGGTGCAAAAAGGTGTAGAGGGCGGAGGATTACTATTAGTGGGGCTGAGTGGACCCACAATAATGCCGCCCAGCGGGGCGTGCATTACCACACGGAGGACTGAGGAAGGAACAGAGGCCACGCCTACCCAGTCCCCCAACCACGGGGACTGCAGTAAGTTTAATCTTATTTTACACTTCTTTCATAGGGAGACTTTAAATAAGGAAGGGAGAGATAGGGAGCTGCTAGGAAGGTGTAGGGACAGCTAGAGATAGTGTAGGAGCTTAAAATCGGGTGACAGGTTCCCTTTAAACCATTAGGTTTTTTTATGATGATACATTTTCTTTAATCTTGCTGAACAAAATGTAAAGTTTTTAAAATGAATTGTCTTCCACAATTGGTATGTAACAGTTGTTGCAAAGATAACTACGGTAGTTTTGTTAAAACAGCAAAATGTTCATAAATAAACATCTGTGTTACCAGTGATTGAAAAAGTCCAACAGTTTAGATTTTTACCTTCAGGTTAGTGTCTGACAGTCTTTCATGTGAAATAAAAAGGATGATTGACAGCAATAAGAGATCTGCCAACCTGGATGAAAAAATCTTTAGTGCAATGCCAACTCTAGTCAGGTTTAGCGATACGGGAGGCAGGCTGGGAAGCTGGCAACAGCCCCCAGGCACAGAGGGGCCCCCTGTTTGTTCCTAGTAATCCATGCTCTAAGGCTGGGGTGTAGAACCTCCAACCTGAAGGCCACAAGTGACCCATCATGACCTTTTTTGTGGTTCCCAGGTAGATTCCCGCGAAGCGCAGTGCTGGGGTAGCAGCTGTGTATTGCAGGCTTTTGGGTCCTTTAAACCCCCATGTTCACACAGCATTAAGTACTGAACTTTTGGATGACCACACTAACGAATTATGTCATGGCCATTGCCAGCATGAGGATGGACTTTATGGGCGAGTTAGCACTGGAGATGAGCCAACTTTCACCAAACATGTTTGTCAATTTCAAATTCAGCACGAACATTGCTATATTTGGTTCATGATTGGAAACATGAGCAATTTGCTAAAAAATTGGCGAATGCAACTTTGTTAGATAATTGATACAAAACTCAAAAAGCATTATTGCATTTAAGGTATGCTTTTCTTCTACCTTCAGACAGTGTAGGATAGCGAGCAGAACATGTTTGATAAGGGCAGGAGGTTGGGAGAGGTCAGAGGAGCGTCGGACTCCATTTCTCTATGTCTCCCATGAGTCCGCTTAAGCCACGCGCCCGCGCTCCTTCCCTGATCTTAAAAGGCCAGCACACCATGACCCGAATGTGCCCTTAAGCCTATGGCTGAGAAGCGCTAGATATTTAGAACATTCTCACATCAGGGGAGGTGCCTGAGCAATATGGTTAGTCAGTTGTCTGTCACCTATTCCTTGAGAAACTCTGTGTGAAACAGCGCGCATATCACCATTGACACCTGGATCAGCAAACATGGCCAGGTGAGTTACATCTCCCTCATTGGCCACTAGGTGACTCTGGTGGCTGTGGGACCAGGTGGAGAAGGGCTACACCACAAGTCTTGAAATCCCCAAGACGTTTCGGACAAACATTTACCTGTACCTCTTCATCCAGTCTTGTCCACTACCCCTAGGGCCTTTAACTTCGTCCTTGACCTCTTCCTTAAAATAGCAACAGTTCAGGCAGAATCCATCCCACCTTCATACTGTGCTGCCATGACTCACCGCCACCAGGCAGTGTTTAAATTAAAATGTTTTGGAGTCACACAGCTGAAGAGTTGTGGACAGTTATGTAGGTTGAGTTTCAGCAATGGCTGTCTCAGCTAAACCTGGATCCAGAGAAGGCTGTGTTTGATAACCATGTGAACATATGCTTTGACAAACTTACACGTGTCTTGAATGCATAATATGGACAGATAGGTACGGCCCGTGCTGCTGAATACCAAATGATGAGACATCCAAGTTAAAGTGATTGGTGCCTTTATTCTATGCCCTACTTGTTTCAAGGCTGTCCCAGCCTCTTCCTCAGGAGAAACACCATCATGATATATTGATTATTGATGGTGTTGCTCCTGAGGAAGAGGCTGGGACAGCCTTGAAAAACGTAGGGCATGGAATAAAGGCACCGATCCTTTAACTTGGACGTCTTGTCATTTCGTACTCAGCAGCACGGGCCGTACCTATCCGTCCATATTACTGTTTATATGCGACCTTGAGTGGGGGTCCTGCGGCAGCGGATACTAAGTGTTAATACCAGTTGTGGGTCTCACAACTGGACAAGTTGAGCAGTTGAATTTATTAATCTTTCAAGTTTATTTAGGAAACTCATTGTGCCCTTGTCTACCCCTTTTTAGGTTCTTTGCATGCATAATGAACTTAACCTGGCTGTTCAGCTACTCCTATGCCACTATGCCTGGATGAGCTTCTGCACAAGGTAAAGTTGCTGTATGCTCACTTCCTCCATAGCATTGCTACAGAGGTTTTTGTCAACAATCGGTTAACTGTTTGATATGCAATGTGCTGACACGGTGGAATTCCACTCTGTACATGTTGCAGAAACTGTGGCAGCAGCAACAAGCCCTGGCACAGTATGTAAGATGCATAAATTGACTCAAAGCAAGCTAAATGTGTGCAAATGACGCTTGTAGAGTGGTACATATTAAGGACCTCTGCAGCCCTCACTGTTTTGAAATGGCTACTAAGTTGGTTAGCACTGTGGATGCCATCATCGGCATCACTATTCTGGTCATCTATTTCTACATGCTGGAGCAAACTTTGAAAAATCTGCAGGATGAGTTGGTGGTACCAGAGGAAAAGGAGGAGGAAAAAGAGGAGGATGCAGAAAGGATATCAATATCTCAAAGGTCCAGACTATCGTCACAGAGCTGGGTGGAATGGCAGGGTGGAGTAGAGCAACATAGTAAGGCTCATGGTACCAGACAAAGTGATAGTGAAGGTGCAGGAGCCAAAAAACATATGGAGGAGGATGAAAATGAAGAGGTGATGGGCATAGAACGGTCAGGAGATGAGGAAGAAATGATTCTTCTTTCTGTTGTCTTAGGTTGGCAGGAAAGGACAGAGGAAGCTCGTTTTTTACATTCCCCCATCAATGCAACAAGGATTTGGGCCTCATGGATGCATTGGAGACATGAGTACCTTCTTGTTGCAGTATATGCAAAATGATGCCCATATTGTTAAGATTCGAATTAACGATGACTACTGGGTTGCCAAAATATTGGATCCATGGTGCAAGAGTAAATTTAGCTACATGCTTCCTGGCTTGGATAGGAACACACGCATACTGGTGTATGAAAAATGCTGGTAGACAATCTTAGGACTGGTTATTCCCAACACATCAGTGAAGGTCACAGTACGCATCGCAGATCTACACTTCCAACCTGGGGGACATCAAGTTGTCAGCGTATAAACATTAGCAGCATCAATGTTACCGTCAAAAGCAATTTCTGGTAATCCTTTGACCAATTTTTAACACCAGCCTGTTCACCGGCGGAGCTGAGTAAAAGTCTTACACATAGTGAACGAATGGAGAGGATGGTGCACTTGTATCTACAGATTAATACCATCGGGGGGCTGGATTCTTTTTCATCTAATGTTTCAAAAATGAAAGAGTAGCCTGAGCTCGTCAGTCACCACTCAGAGTGTTTGTCATGCCCAGCAGCATGCATTCTCTCAGAACGTGTCTTCAGCGCTGCTAGTGGTGTTCTGACTGATAAGTGCATCCGGCTCTCTCCAGAAACTTTAGACTACCAAACTTTAATCAAAATGAACAAGTCATAGATCTCCAATTACTTAAAAAGACTGAACAGAGTAGGTGATGTTGTACTTTTCAGTGTGCTGCATTCATCTCACCATTATTTAATATTTATTCTTGGTCGATTGATGCCACATTGGTGGTATCTATTCCTAATTATTTGAAATGTGGAGCTTCTTTTTTGCGGGTCTATTTCTTGTCTGTTTCCTGAATTTAGCAGGGCTCTGTGAGCATGATGCCTACACTTGTCACTCAATCCCCTGTTACTGATGAATGTTTAACCTTTAAATGCTAGGCGAGACCCTGTGCCATGCATGCAGGCTGCAACATTATGCAATTTTTATTTGGGGTCAATTGATGCCACTTTAGTGGTATGGGGCCCTAATTTTTTGAAACAAGGAGACTTTTCTTGGGATGTCTTTATTGTGAGTTTTGTTAATTTAGCAGGGCACTGTGCCTATATATGTCAATGACCCACCTGAATAATTCTTTTGATAGTACTGCATGAAAGTGAGAGTTGTGCTACCTTGACTGTGCAGGAGCATAAAATTGACTGGAGCAGTTGCATGAGGTTTTAGGACCCCTGCCCATTAGGCCTATAGAGGTTGCTGACCCACCTCAATCCTTCCATTAGTAGTCTATGAAGCTGATACTTGTGCCACCTGAGTATGGTGGAGTATAACATCTATTGAAGTTTTTGAGTGAGGTTTGAGGGCACCAGCCCAACAGTCCTACACCTGTCACTCATCCCCCTGTCCCTGATCAATGTTTAACCTTGAAATGTTAGGCAAGGCCCTATTCCAGGCTCTATAGCATGCATGTAGGCTGTGCCATTCTACATTTTTTGGTCAATTGATGCTACTTTGGTGGTATTTCGCCTTAAATTTTGGAAATGTGGAGACTCTTCTTGTGTCTCCTTGTTTGTTTCCTGAATTTATCAGGGCTCTCTAAGCACCATGTCCACACATGTCACTGACTCACCTGAACCCTTCTTTCTGCAGTAGTCCATGAAAATGGATCAATTGATGCCACTTTAATGGTATCTGGCACTAATTTTTAGAAATGTGGAGACTCTTCTTGGGTGTCTTTGTTGTGTGTTTTGTGGATTCAGCAGGACTCTCTGAGCACCATGCCTACACCTGATGCTTAACATGCTGGGCCAGGCCTTGTCCCTTGCATCCATAATGCACCTTAATAAAAATGTTCATTCTGGGGAATAGATGGCACTTTTCCTATTGTCTGCCCTAATTTAAACTTTGTGGATCAAAGATACTTCTCGTGTTAAGGAGCGCTTAAAACAAGGACCAGGGACAGTATTAATATTACTTAACTTCATTATTAATCCACAATGCGTTTCAATGGCGGCGCACCATCTTCATCAGGTGGGGATTAACCAGGTCAAGGGGGAGTATGTTATATATTGGTATTTGCCAATCACCATCCAACCACAATTACCATATACACTCGCGTATAAGCCCCCCCCCTCGGCTTATACGCGAGTCACTGTATACTGTATACACTGTATACAGTGTATACAGTATACAGGCCCACCCCCATCAGTATACAGGCCCCCCCCTTGCTGCACAAACCTGTAAAGGAAGAGATTAGTATACTTATCACTGTCCCGCTGCCGCTGTCCCGCCACCGTCATTGCGCTCCTCCGTCTTCATCTGTCTTCTTCTGGCTTCCTCCGGTCGGCGCAGGTAATGACGTCATTGTCTGCACGCCAGAGGAAGCTGGAAGATGCTGGATGAAGATGGAGGAGCGCGATGACGGTGGCGGGACAGCGGCAGCGGGACAGTGATAAGTATACTAATCTCTTCCTTTACAGGATTGTGCACCAAGGGAGGGCCCTGAATACTGATGGGGGGGCTGTATACACCTCTGGGGCTGCTGTATACTACCTCTGGGGCTGCTGTATACACCACTGGGGCTGCTGTATACTACCACTGGGGCTGCTGTATATACCTCTGGGGCTGTATATACCTCTGGGGCTGCTGTATACTACCTCTGGGGCTGCTGTATACTACCACTGGGGCTGCTGTATACTACCACTGGGGCTGTATATACCACCACTGGGGCTGTATATACCTCTGGGGCTTCTGTATACTACCTCTGGGGCTGTATATACCTCTAGGGCTGCTGTATACTACCTCTGAGGCTGCTGTATACTACCTCTGGGGCTGCTGTATACTACCACTGGGGCTGTATATACCTCTGGGGCTGCTGTATACTACCTCTGGGGCTGTATATACCTCTGGGGCTGCTGTATACTACCTCTGGGGCTGCTGTATACTACCTCTGCGGTTGCTGTATACTACCACTGGGGCTGCTGTATACTACCACTGGGGCTGTATATATCTCTGGGGCTGCTGTATACTACCTCTGGGGCTGTATATACCTCTGGGGCTGCTGTATACTACCTCTGGGGCTGTATATACCTCTGGGGCTCTGTATACTTCCATTGGGGCTGCTGTATATACCTCTGGGCTGCTGTATACTAACCACTGGGGCTGCTGCTGTATATACCACTGGGGCTGCTGCTACTGTGAAATTTTAAACCTGCGCGTTCCTGTTCACCAAACAATTTTGGCCCTATCTTCATAGTGGGGAAAAAGTGAATGGAAAAATATTGGAGGAAAATCGACAGCTGTCAGCTATAGAGACAAAATTTTGCACAGTCACACGTCTGGACCCTGAGAGCGTCATAGGCTATGTTGTGAGGCGAAATTTTAACCCCGCGCGTTCCTGTTCACCAAACAATTTTGGCCCTATCTACATAATGGGGAAAAAGGGAAAGGAAACGTGTGGGAGGAAAATCGACAGCTGCCAGCTACAGCTACAAAATTTTGCACAGTCGCACGTCTTGACCCCGGGAGCGTCATAGTCTATGTTGTGAGCCGAAATTTTAACCCTGCGCGTTCCAGTTCACCAAAAAATTTTGCCCCTATCTACATAATGGGGAAAAAGTGAATGGAAAAGAGTTGGAGGAAAATCGACAGATGTCAGCTATAGAGACAAAATTTTGCACAGTTCTATGTCTGGACCACGGGAGCGTCACAGGCTAGGTTGTGAGGCGAAATTTTAACCCCGCGCATTCCAATTCACCAAACAATTTTGCCCCTATCTACATAATGGGGAAAAAGTGACAGTTACCAGTTGACAGTTGTGAATGAGAGGGGCTTAATGATAGCGCCAAAGACTAACAGCACATACCAGCATATAGTCACTAAGGTGGGGCCCCAACATGAGATATTCACCACGCACGGGGACATGTATACACAACACATGCACACAAAGAGTAACAGCAAGTGTATAGTCGCTAAGGTGCAGCCCCAACATTGGATACTCACCACGCACCCGAACAAACACACACACACCACAAAGAGACACACACAACACAGAGACACACACACACCCCCAAGAGGACACACACACACTCTATAGCGACACATGCACTCACCCCACAGGGACACACACACACACCACAATGAGACACACATGACACAGACACACACACCACACAGACCCCCCCCACAGGGACACACACACATAGCCACCCTATAGGGACACATGCACTCACCCCACAGGGACACACACACCACAAAGAGACACACACACACCACACAGACCCCCCACAGGGACACACACCACGATGAGACACACATGACACAGACACACACACCACACAGACCCCCGCACAGGAACACACACACATAGCCACCCTATAGGGACACATGCACTCACCCCTCAGGGACACACACACACCACAAAGAGACACACACCACACAGAGACACACACAACACAGAGACACACACACCCCACACAGACGCCCCCCCCCCACAGGGACACACATACATACACACCCTATAGGGACACATGCACTCACCTCACAGTGACACACACCACAAAGAGACACACACAACACAGATGCACACACACACCACACAGACCCCCCACAGGGATACACACACATACACACCCTATAGGGACACATGCACTGACCCCACAGGGACACACACACACCACAAAGAGACACACACAACAGAGACACACACCACACATACCCCCCCACAGGGACACACACATACACACCCCAGGGACACACACACCACACAGACCCCCCCACAGGGACACACACACATACACACCCTATAGGGACACATGCACTCACCCCTCAGGGACACACACACACCACAAAGAGACACACACAACACAGAGACACACACACCCCACACAGACACCCCCCCCCACAGGGACACACACACATACACACCCTATAGGGACACAAGCACTCACCCCACAGAGACACACACCACAAAGAGACACACACAACACAGATACACACAAACACCACACAGACCCTCCCACAGGGACACACACACATACACACCCTATAGGGACACACGCACTCACCCCACAGGAACACACACACACCACAAAGAGACACACACAACAGAGACACACACCACACAGACCCCCCCCACAGGGACACACACATACACACCCCAGGGACACACACACCACACAGACAGACACAGATGTGCACAAATCACCTCACACAACTCACCTCACATGTGTGCTATCTTTATTTTCCAAACATAAACATCTGATTAAAAACAGCCAATGTGCAACACATGTGCCATATAAGGAATTAAGGCAGATGTCAGTCACATGAGCTGTCTATTATGTGTATGTGTGAGGTAACATATACTGCCCGGCCAGGGGGAGGGTTTACTGTTGGCTGGAGATTTATTAGGCTGCCTATAGCAATCAATCACAGCTCAGCTTCTATTTTCCTACAGGTCATTAATATGACATATTCAAATTCTATTTTGTTATAGCTAACAGCAGTTATTTATTAACCCGGGCGTAGCCAGGTACTACAGCTAGTCTAATATATAAAGCTGAATGTGTGTATGTATGTGTGTTTGTGTGTATGTGTGTGTGTATATCCGGGATTGGCATCTACACCGTCGCAACTACAGCCGCAAAATTTTGCACAGTCACACGTCTGGACCGCGGGAGCGTCATAGGCTATGTTGTGAGGCGAAATTTTAACCCTGCGCGTTCCAGTTCACCAAACAATTTTGGCTCTATCTACATAATGGGGAAAAAGGGAAAGGAAACGTGTGGGAGGAAAATCGACAGCTGTCAGCTACAGCTACAAAGATTTGCACAGTCACACGTCTGGACCCCGAGAGCGTCATAGGCTATGTTGTGAGGCGAAATTTTAACCCCGCGCATTCCAATTCACCAAACAATTTTACCCCTATCTACATAATGGGGAAAAAGTGACAGTTACCAGTTGACAGTTATGAATGAGAGGGGCTTAATGGCAGCGCCAAAGACTAACAGCACATACCAGCATATAGTCACTAAGGTGGGGCCCCAACATGAGATATTCACCACGCACGGGGACATGTATACACACCACACGCACACAAAGAGTAACAGCAAGTGTATAGTCGCTAAAGTGCAGCCCCAACATTGGATACTCACCACGCACCCGAACAAACACACACACACCACAAAGAGACACACACAACAGAGACACACACACACCCCCAAGGGGACACACACACACTCTATAGCGACACATGCACTCACCCCACAGAGACACACACACACCACAAAGAGACACACACACACCACACAGACCCCCCACGGGGACACACACACATACACACCCTATAGGGACACATGCACTCACCCCTCAGGGACACGCACACACCACAAAGAGACACACACAACACAGAGACACACACACCCCACACAGACACCCACCCACAGGGACACACACACACATACACACCCTATAGGGACACATGCACTCACCCCACAGGGACACACACACACCACAAAGAGACACACAAAACACAGATACACACACACCACAGACCCCCCCACAGGGACACACACACATACACACCCTACAGGGACACATGCACTCACCCCACAGGGACACACACACACACCACAAAGAGACACACACAACAGAGACACACACCACACAGACCCCCCCACAGGGACACACACATACACACCCTATAGGGGCACATGCACTCACCCCACAGGGACACACACACACACATCACAAAGAGACACACACAACAGAGACACACACCACACAGACCCCCCACAGGGACACACACATACACACCCCAGGGACACACACACACACCACACAGACAGACACAGATGTGCACAAATCACCTCACACAACTCGCCTCATACGTGTGCTCTCTTTATTATTTTCCAAACAAACATCTGATTAAAAACAGCCAATGTGCAACACATGTGCCATATAGGGAATTAAGGCAGATGTCAGTCACATGAGCTGTCTATTATGTGTATGTGTGAGGTAACATATACTGCCCGGCCAAGGGGAGGGTTTACTGTTGGCTGGAGATTTATTAGGCTGCCTATAGCAATCAATCACAGCTCAGCTTCTATTTTCCTACAGGTCATTAATATGACATATTCAAATTCTATTTTGTTATAGCTAACAGCAGTTATTTATTAACCCGGGCGTAGCCAGGTACTACAGCTAGTCTAATATATAAAGCTGAATGTGTGTATGTGTGTGTGTTTGTGTGTATGTGTGTGTGTATATCCAGGATTGGCATCTACACCGTCGCAACTACAGCCGCAAAATTTTGCACAGTCACACGTCTGGACCCCGGGAGCGTCATAGGCTATGTTGTGAGGCGAAATTTTAACCCTGCGCGTTCCAGTTCACCAAACAATTTTGGCCCTATCTACATAATGGGGAAAAAGGGAAAGGAAACGTATATACCACTGTATATACCACTGGGGCTGCTGCTGTATACTACCACTGGGGCTGCTGTATATACCTCTGGGGCTGCTGTATACCACACTGCTGGGGGCTGTATACCTGTGCTGGGGTCCACCCTCGGCTTATACACGAGTCAATAGGTTTTCCCAGGTTTTGGGGCAAAAGTAGGGGGGTCGGCTTATACACGGGTCGGCTTATACACGAGTATATACAGTAATTACTTTTAACCCTAACTTCACTAAACCTAATGCTATGGTTATGAGGCCATAAAGCTTTAAATTAATGACAATAATACCAGTATCATGACAAAAAAAAATGAAGAAAAAACTAAAAATTACTAAAAACATACTAATTGTTTCATTTATACATTCTTTCTTCCTTAATAATTTATATCTTTCTCCACTTGTAACATCACAAAACAACAATTTATAATAATAAATATATATAAAAAAAATGTCAAAAATTGTTTCATATCTATAAAAAAATGCCTCTGAATGTATATTATATATATATTTTTGGTTATTAAAAGGTTACTTACTTTCTATGGTGGGCTCTCTACCGATAATATGTAAAAAATAATAAAATTACATGTCAATATTCATATTACACTACATGTCGGTATACAAATGTAATTTCTTCCTTAATAATTTATATCTTTCTCCACTTGTAACATCACAAAACAACAATTTATAATCTAATATATAAAGCTGAATGTGTGTATGTGTGTATGTGTGTATGTGTGTATATCCGGGATTGGCATCTACACCGTCGCAACTATAGCCACAAAATTTTGCACAGTCACAAGTCTCGACCCCGGGAGCGTCATAGGCTATGTTGTGAGGCGAAATTTTAACCCTGCGCGTTCCAGTTCACCAAAAAATTTTGCCCCTATCTACATAATGGGGAAAAAGTGAATGGAAAAGAGTTGGAGGAAAATCGACAGATGTCAGCTATAGAGACAAAATTTTGCACAGTCCTATGTCTGGACCACGGGAGCGTCACAGGCTAGGTTGTGAGGCGAAATTTTAACCCCGCGCATTCCAATTCACCAAACAATTTTGCCCCTATCTACATAATGGGGAAAAAGTGACAGTTACCAGTTGACAGTTGTGAATGAGAGGGGCTTAATGATAGCGCCAAAGACTAACAGCACATACCAGCATATAGTCACTAAGGTGGGGCCCCAACATGAGATATTCACCACGCACGGGGACATGTATACACAACACATGCACACAAAGAGTAACAGCAAGTGTATAGTCGCTAAGGTGCAGCCCCAACATTGGATACTCACCACGCACCCGAACAACCACACACACACCACAAAGAGACACACACAACACAGAGACACACACACACCCCAAGAGGACACACACACACTCTATAGCGACACATGCACTCACCCCACAGGGACACACACACACACCACAATGAGACACACATGACACAGACACACACACCACACAGACCCCCCCCACAGGGACACACACACATAGCCACCCTATAGGGACACATGCACTCACCCCACAGGGACACACACACCACAAAGAGACACACACACACCACACAGACCCCCCACAGGGACACACACCACAATGAGACACACATGACACAGACACACACACCACACAGACCCCCGCACAGGAACACACACACATAGCCACCCTATAGGGACACATGCACTCACCCCTCAGGGACACACACACACCACAAAGAGACACACACCACACAGAGACACACACAACACAGAGACACACACACACCCCACACAGACGCCCCCCCCCCCACAGGGACACACATACATACACACCCTATAGGGACACATGCACTCACCTCACAGTGACACACACCACAAAGAGACACACACAACACAGATGCACACACACACCACACAGACCCCCCACAGGGATACACACACATACACACCCTATAGGGACACATGCACTGACCCCACAGGGACACACACACACCACAAAGAGACACACACAACAGAGACACACACCACACATACCCCCCCACAGGGACACACACATACACACCCCAGGGACACACACACCACACAGACCCCCCCACAGGGACACACACACATACACACCCTATAGGGACACATGCACTCACCCTCAGGGACACACACACACCACAAAGAGACACACACAACACAGAGACACACACACCCCACACAGACACCCCCCCCCACAGGGACACACACACATACACACCCTATAGGGACACAAGCACTCACCCCACAGAGACACACACCACAAAGAGACACACACAACACAGATACACACAAACACCACACAGACCCTCCCACAGGGACACACACACATACACACCCTATAGGGACACACGCACTCACCCCACAGGAACACACACACACCACAAAGAGACACACACAACAGAAACACACACCACACAGACCCCCCCCACAGGGACACACACATACACACCCCAGGGACACACACACCACACAGACAGACACAGATGTGCACAAATCACCTCACACAACTCACCTCACATGTGTGCTATCTTTATTTTCCAAACATAAACATCTGATTAAAAACAGCCAATGTGCAACACATGTGCCATATAAGGAATTAAGGCAGATGTCAGTCACATGAG
Organism: Allobates femoralis; assembly: GCA_033576535.1. Lineage (NCBI taxonomy): Eukaryota > Metazoa > Chordata > Amphibia > Anura > Aromobatidae > Allobates > Allobates femoralis. Next base: position 515,291,092 of record JARQOC010000002.1, read on the forward strand.
CTGTCTATTATGTGTATGTGTGAGGTAACATATACTGCCCGGCCAGGGGAGGGTTTACTGTTGGCTGGAGATTTATTAGGCTGCCTATAGCAATCAATCACAGCTCAGCTTCTATTTTCCTACAGGTCATTAATATGACATATTCAAATTCTATTTTGTTATAGCTAACAGCAGTTATTTATTAACCCGGGCGTAGCCAGGTACTACAGCTAGTCTAATATATAAAGCTGAATGTGTGTATGTATGTGTGTTTGTGTGTATGTGTGTGTGTATATCCGGGATTGGCATCTACACCGTCGCAACTACAGCCGCAAAATTTTGCACAGTCACACGTCTGGACCGCGGGAGCGTCATAGGCTATGTTGTGAGGCGAAATTTTAACCCTGCGCGTTCCAGTTCACCAAACAATTTTGGCTCTATCTACATAATGGGGAAAAAGGGAAAGGAAACGTGTGGGAGGAAAATCGACAGCTGTCAGCTACAGCTACAAAGATTTGCACAGTCACACGTCTGGACCCCGAGAGCGTCATAGGCTATGTTGTGAGGCGAAATTTTAACCCCGCGCATTCCAATTCACCAAACAATTTTACCCCTATCTACATAATGGGGAAAAAGTGACAGTTACCAGTTGACAGTTATGAATGAGAGGGGCTTAATGGCAGCGCCAAAGACTAACAGCACATACCAGCATATAGTCACTAAGGTGGGGCCCCAACATGAGATATTCACCACGCACGGGGACATGTATACACACCACACGCACACAAAGAGTAACAGCAAGTGTATAGTCGCTAAAGTGCAGCCCCAACATTGGATACTCACCACGCACCCGAACAAACACACACACACCACAAAGAGACACACACAACAGAGACACACACACACCCCCAAGGGGACACACACACACTCTATAGCGACACATGCACTCACCCCACAAGAACACACACACACACCACAAAGAGACACACACACACCACACAGACCCCCCACGGGGACACACACACATACACACCCTATAGGGACACATGCACTCACCCCTCAGGGACACGCACACACCACAAAGAGACACACACAACACAGAGACACACACACCCCACACAGACACCCACCCACAGGGACACACACACACATACACACCCTATAGGGACACATGCACTCACCCCACAGGGACACACACACACCACAAAGAGACACACAAAACACAGATACACACACACCACAGACCCCCCCACAGGGACACACACACATACACACCCTACAGGGACACATGCACTCACCCCACAGGGACACACACACACACACACCACAAAGAGACACACACAACAGAGACACACACCACACAGACCCCCCCACAGGGACACACACATACACACCCTATAGGGGCACATGCACTCACCCCACAGGGACACACACACACACATCACAAAGAGACACACACAACAGAGACACACACCACACAGACCCCCCACAGGGACACACACATACACACCCCAGGGACACACACACACACCACACAGACAGACACAGATGTGCACAAATCACCTCACACAACTCGCCTCATACGTGTGCTCTCTTTATTATTTTCCAAACAAACATCTGATTAAAAACAGCCAATGTGCAACACATGTGCCATATAGGGAATTAAGGCAGATGTCAGTCACATGAGCTGTCTATTATGTGTATGTGTGAGGTAACATATACTGCCCGGCCAAGGGGAGGGTTTACTGTTGGCTGGAGATTTATTAGGCTGCCTATAGCAATCAATCACAGCTCAGCTTCTATTTTCCTACAGGTCATTAATATGACATATTCAAATTCTATTTTGTTATAGCTAACAGCAGTTATTTATTAACCCGGGCGTAGCCAGGTACTACAGCTAGTCTAATATATAAAGCTGAATGTGTGTATGTGTGTGTGTTTGTGTGTATGTGTGTGTGTATATCCAGGATTGGCATCTACACCGTCGCAACTACAGCCGCAAAATTTTGCACAGTCACACGTCTGGACCCCGGGAGCGTCATAGGCTATGTTGTGAGGCGAAATTTTAACCCTGCGCATTCCAGTTCACCAAACAATTTTGGCCCTATCTACATAATGGGGAAAAAGGGAAAGGAAACGTATATACCACTGTATATACCACTGGGGCTGCTGCTGTATACTACCACTGGGGCTGCTGTATATACCTCTGGGGCTGCTGTATACCACACTGCTGGGGGCTGTATACCTGTGCTGGGGTCCACCCTCGGCTTATACACGAGTCAATAGGTTTTCCCAGGTTTTGGGGCAAAAGTAGGGGGGTCGGCTTATACACGGGTCGGCTTATACACGAGTATATACAGTAATTACTTTTAACCCTAACTTCACTAAACCTAATGCTATGGTTATGAGGCCATAAAGCTTTAAATTAATGACAATAATACCAGTATCATGACAATAAAAAAATGAAGAAAAAACTAAAAATTACTAAAAACATACTAATTGTTTCATTTATACATTCTTTCTTCCTTAATAATTTATATCTTTCTCCACTTGTAACATCACAAAACAACAATTTATAATAATAAATATATATAAAAAAAATGTCAAAAATTGTTTCATATCTATAAAAAAATGCCTCTGAATGTATATTATATATATATTTTTGGTTATTAAAAGGTTACTTACTTTCTATGGTGGGCTCTCTACCGATAATATGTAAAAAATAATAAAATTACATGTCAATATTCATATTACACTACATGTCGGTATACAAATGTAATTTCTTCCTTAATAATTTATATCTTTCTCCACTTGTAACATCACAAAACAACAATTTATAATCTAATATATAAAGCTGAATGTGTGTATGTGTGTATGTGTGTATGTGTGTATATCCGGGATTGGCATCTACACCGTCGCAACTATAGCCACAAAATTTTGCACAGTCACAAGTCTCGACCCCGGGAGCGTCATAGGCTATGTTGTGAGGCGAAATTTTAACCCTGCGCGTTCCTGTTCACCAAACAATTTTGGCCCTATCTACATAGTGGGGAAAAAGTGAATGGAAAAATATTGGAGGAAAATCGACAGCTGTCAGCTATAGAGACAAAATTTTGCACAGTCACACGTCTGGACCCTGAGAGCGTCATAGGCTATGTTGTGAGGCGAAATTTTAACCCCGCGCATTCCTGTTCACCAAACAATTTTGGCCCTATCTACATAATGGGGAAAAAGGGAAAGGAAACGTGTGGGAGAAAATCGACAGCTGCCAGCTACAGCTACAAAATTTTGCACAGTCGCACGTCTTGACCCCGGGAGCGTCATAGTCTATGTTGTGAGCCGAAATTTTAACCCTGCGCGTTCCAGTTCACCAAAAAATTTTGCCCCTATCTACATAATGGGGAAAAAGTGAATGGAAAAGAGTTGGAGGAAAATCGACAGATGTCAGCTATAGAGACAAAATTTTGCACAGTCCTATGTCTCGATCACGGGACTGTCACAGGCTAGGTTGTGAGGCGAAATTTTAACCCCGCGCATTCCAATTCACCAAACAATTTTGCCCCTATCTACATAATGGGGAAAAAGTGACAGTTACCAGTTGACAGTTGTGAATGAGAGGGGCTTAATGATAGCACCAAAGACTAACAGCACATACCAGCATATAGTCACTAAGGTGGGGCCCCAACATGAGATATTCACCACGCACGGGGACATGTATACACAACACATGCACACAAAGAGTAACAGCAAGTGTATAGTCGCTAAGGTGCAGCCCCAACATTGGATACTCACCACACACCCGAACAAACATTGGCTTCTGTCCATCGTGATGCCTATGTCATGTATGAGAGGTGAGGCTGTATATAAGCCTTGCCACCGCCATTTCCTCCACATTCCAGTGACGATCGGAGCCTAGTGCAGGGTGAGGTAGATGCTGGAGCAGATAATAGGGAGTGTCAGTCAGTGTAGGGAAACTTCAAGATTCCTTATATTTAACCCAAACAGCTCTTCTGAGAGCTACCAGGAGGACAGAGGAGTACTGTGTAGAGGACTGTAGGCAGGCAGGCAGGCAGGGAGGAGCAGCCTTACAGTGCACACAGGAGCGACCTCATAGCTTAGGCTGGCTTCACATTAGCGTTCCCCTCCGCAGCGTTCTGTGGAGGGGATCCGCCATGTGTGCGCAGCGGCCGCCAGCTCCTATCTTTATAATGGAAGCGCACGGTGCTGCGCTTGACAGCGCATGACCGTCCACACCCATTCACTCCTATATGTGATCTGTGCGCAGGCGGATGCCTGCGTACAGATCACACACTCTCGTCCGCACCAGGGACGCGACAGATCACTCATGGCGGGCAATGGGAGCGCACGGCGGTCTGCAAGCATCTGCAGACACCGTGGGCTCCATTATAAAGATAGGGGCTGCGGTCTGCATGCAGAGGCTTGCAGATGCCTCCGCAGAACGCTGCGGAGGCATCTGCAAATGTGAAGGCAGCCTTAGCTTACTGACTCAACTTTCCTAATAGCTGAAGTCAGAGGCTTAGGGTACTTTCACACTAGCGTTTATTTGAAATCGCGGCAGATGCGGTGAAAAAACCACATCTGCCGCGATTACCGCATACCGGCTGCACTTGCGGCACGGTTGCGGCACAGTTGCGGCAAGCCCCATACAATGTATTGGCGGGCTTGCGGCAGGTGCGGCAAGTGCGGTTTTGGCACTTGCGGCAGGTGCGGCCGCGAAAAAAACGCGGCTGACCGTGTTTTTTTTCGCGGCCGCACCTGCCTCAAGTGCCAAAACCGCACTTGCCACACCTGCTGCAAGCCCGCCTATACATTGTATGGGGCTTGCCTCAACTGTGCCGCAAGTGCAGCCGGTATGCGGTAATTGTGGCAGATGCGTTAAGTAATATTAATACTGTCCTTGGTCCTTGTTCTAAGCGCTCCTTAACACGAGAAGTATTTTTAATTCATATATCCTTATTTCCCGCTGGGAGATTGTGTGGAGGAGCCTAGAATAGTACCTGCGGCTTCACCGCATTAGGACCTTGCGTGATGTCAGAGTGAAATCAGCTGACCGGGACCACGTGACAGGAACACAAGCCGAGGAACACGGCCAGAGGTCCTGAAGTCACTGGATCCCACAGCAGACCTCAGCAGACACGCCATACACCAGGGTTGTGCTGGGCTAGCACAACCCTAACAGGTGAGAGGCCCTTCTCGTAACTCTAATTAAGTTCACCCACGGGTCCCACTCATAGGCGCCTTTCTGCTTTTTCCTTCTTTTTACTAATTTAAACTTTGGCAGCCTTTGAGCCCCTTTAAAGGTGTTTTCCAGGCCCTTGATTTTGCCTCACTTTGATTTGAATGACGTTCAAAAGTTCAGCGAACTGTTCACTGAACAATTCATCGAAGATATGCCGGTTTGGTGATCTGAACCTTACCCAAACTTTAGAAGGTTTGCTTATTTCTACACCTGATGACAGCGATATATACAGTCTGCAGCTGTTACTGACATAACTGCTAATAATGTAAAAAAAAGTATTACAAGACTGATGGTGGGGTTACACGTCCCGATATTGCGGCGATATCGGAGCCAACGACGCGGGAGCGCGCATTTAGTGCACGTTTCTCCCTGCATCGTATCGGCAGTTTACACGCCGCGATATCGGGATGCAACGTCCCTACGATGTGTACGCCCACCAACCCAGGAACGACCATTTAACATGGGAGTGAATGGGTGACGTCAGCGTACACATCGTAGTTGGGCTGTCACACAATGCGATGCTGCTACAACGGCCATGCGATATCGGGGAGTTGAATAGCTCTGCTATTCAACTCCGATATCGTTTTGGCATCGTTCCAGCATCGCGTTGTACGCTCAAACCGTACAACGCGCGCCCGATATCGGGTCCAACTCGCAACCCACGTGACTTTTTGTCGGAGTTGGGTCGGAGTTGGACGCCGATATCGCGGCGTGTAAACCCACCATTAGAATATAAAAGATTGTGAAAATTACGTACATGGTGGGACTTCACCTCATTAAAAATATATATTGATAAACATATAAGCCTGAGGTTCAAAAAATAACCCGTCAACCATGTATGATTAACAAATTACCTTGGAATGCTATTTTAAGTTCATGTTCTTTGAAACTGATACAGTTAATAGTAACATATGAGGAGATAGAATTGGAAAAGATCAAGACAGAAATGTATAAAACGGTTTATATTGCAGGACATAAAATAAAAATCCTAGAAAATATTTCCAAATTAGAAAACAACATACTAGAAAAAAAGAAAATGAAATATCAAAAGAATGTGGACGACTATAAAAACAATATTGTTTACAACTGGATAAAATCTCCATACCTGATTTTGAAGAAAAGAAAACCTAATAACTGCAATAGAGATCCAGTACAACAAAAAAATTGTGTGAGTTTCAAGGACTTTAACAGTACAATAGAGACTTACTTCTTCAATACCTCTGGAGAACTATTGAATTCTTCTCTTAGCACAGGTGAACAAGCTAACAACCCTCTATGCTGTATAAACATAAACCTCCAACAAACGTAGGAAGAGAGCGGGTAGGAAGCAAGGGAGAAGCAAGTTGCCCATCGAAGTTCACAAGGAGCCAAAGACATTAAGTAACCCTTCAGTCTGGAATCTTTCCAACTACATTTTGTCACAGTCACAAATACTTTTATTATCAAAAGGATTGGGATACTCCTCTTCAAAAAATTTCAATATCATTAGAACTACATTGGAGATAAACAAGTTCACACGAAATTTGACAGTGAATGGCCAGTATATGGTTACATACATACAGTACAGGGTTACATAATTCTCCTAACATTTCCCAGAATATAACTACAAACATTTCTAAGCTTTCCCCCACAGTTGAACAATTTTTCTTTTCAGGATCAGAGGAGACGGAATTATTTGAGATCAATAAATATTGAGATTATGGGTGATGGGATATCTCTAAATCTTAATTTTGCCATGAACAATCCTACCCTTTAGTCTAGACCTCATGTTTTAGATATTTTTCCGAACCTAGAACCTTGTAGAGAAAGAACTAGTTGAATTAGATAAAAATACAAATGAAATTATTAAAAATAATTTAACTATACAAGAAAGGTCAGTTTTAAAATCACTGTGAAATAAAACACATTACAATTTGTCAGAATGAAAAGGGGGCATAGTAGTTGTTTTGGCTAATGGTTAATATACAAAGTTGAATCAATTGGATTTAGAAAATGATGAAGTATATTAAGAGATTTCCTGTGATCTCACAAATGAGTATAATAATATTCTATTAAAAATCTTAGAAGAAGCAGTATCAACTGGAGCTATCAGTAAAAGAATTAATCATCTTTTTGTATGTAAAACACCCAGTGATCCCAATATACCATTTTCTCACAAAAAACATTTTTCCTCCCCATTAAGACCAATTGTCTCATGGATAGATCCTTTGACAGAGGATTTGGGATCCTAGACAAATCACTTTCTCTAACCACTTGTCCAAAATATACCTAGTTATGCAAAAGATACAAAAAATGTCATTACCTTAATAAAGGAAACCTGTCAACTACTTTATGCCCCCACACCTATCACTGCTTGTCCCTGCAGCTTCCTAGTACATCCTTAAGCATCCCTGTATGGCCTAAGTGTATAGTATACTGGTTGAAAAAACACTCTTTATAACTTACATATTCTCCCCATTTATGAGGCACATCTAGATTTGTGGACATTCTCTCCACGTCCATTTCCCCCCCCCTCATTCCATGGTTATCATGCCCGGTGGGAAGCATGGACCCGGAGATAGCACCCACACGTCTAGATGATGCTTCATAACTGTGGGGAAAATGTCAGTTATAATAAGCATTCTTAAAACCATTATATTATACATTTTATAAATTTAGGTCAGACAGGGATGCTTAGGGATGTAGTAGGAAGCTACTGGGACAGGTAATCATAGGTTTGGGGGCATAAAAACTAATAATAGCTGACAGGTTCCCTTTAACCCCTTCATGACCCAGGAATTTTTTGTTTTTCATTTTCGTTTTTTGCTCCGCTGCTTCCAAGAGCCATAATGTTTTTATTTTTCCGTCAATATAGACATGTGATGGCTGTCACGTGAGTGCCGGAGATCCCGCGATACTATCGCGGGATCTCCGGAGCAGGCGGGGAACGGCGCGTTCCCCGCCACAGCCGCTTGGATCCCGCTGTCAGTAATTGATAGCGGGATCCATGGGGTTGACAGCGCCGATCGGATCCCGATGAGATCAGCTGAGATGTCGGGGCTTTGATGTGAGCTCACCGCCGGAGCTCACATCAAACACCCCTTACCGGCCCATGACGTCCTCCTACGTCATAGGTCGGGAAGGGGTTAATTCCTTCCAATGGCAGGAGAACTACAAGTTGCTATCTTGCAAAGTAGTTAGCCTCTACCCTTCCATTCTGCACAGTGTAGCTATTAATAGCTTGTCCTATATTTAAAAAAAACAGTGCATATATGACTGAAACTGAAAACTTTCTGCTACACATTTTTTTTCATGACATTATATTTATTTCACCTTTAATCAAAGGTTTTTAATCCAAATGAATGGTTTGAGTACAGGACCCAGTTTATCCCCAGCTTTAGCTAATATTGTGATGGTAAAATGAGAGGAGGATTATGGGGATAATAATTTCTCATCACAAATAATTTGGCATACTAGGTATATAGATGACCTCCTCCTTATTTGGGAGGTGGTTATCTACAGAAGCTAAAAAATGTGTAGAGTACATCAATATTAATAACTATAATCATGAATTTACTAGTTTTTTGGATGAACATACAATTAATTTTTTGGATGTGCAGCTTACTGGGGAACTTAATAACATTTCAGTAAAACTATATAGAAAACCAACTATTATTAACACAATAATAGCTTCCACTTCTTGTTACCCTCACAATATATTAAAAAATAGCCCAGTGGGTGAGCTGATGCACATGAAGTGCAATAGCCCAGAAATAGATAGATAAAAGATGAAGGCAATTTTACCTGTAGTAGATTACAAGAATGTGCATACCCCTGCTGGTCCCTGAGGAGAGCTAGACACAGTGGATAAAATTGATAGAAATATTCTTCTGAATGATAAATAAATTATAACTCTATAAATATAAATTTTATCACTTATTCCACTAATTACAGTCAACAATATAAGCACATGACAAATATAATCAAAAAAGACTTACTATACTAAATAAGGATAACAAGTTACAAGATATAAAAACAAATAAAACCTGCTTTGTAGCAAGAAAAGCACCAACTTTAGGCAGTTTAATATCACCAAGCTTGCTCCCCCTGCAGACATCATCTGACACCAATACTTGGCTACATTAAAAAGGATTTTTTAAGAGCGGTGAATGTTTGTAAGTGCTGTAAATTTGTTCCTAAAACAAAAACTTTCATTTCTATGATAAATAATAATATTTTTACCATTAACTCTTTTATAAACTGCAATACTATTTATGTGGTTTATGTGATAGAGTGCAGTCAATGTGTCGACAATATGTAGGTTGTACTACTAATAATCTTAAACTAAGAATTGGAAGATATTTACTGAATGTCATGACTCCATCTGCGGTTAATGTATCAGTTTCAAAACATTTTCAGTTAGTACACGGTGGTAATTTGGATAAATGCATATTCTATGGTATAGAGAAAGTATATAAGCCAAAGAGAGGATAGGACTAGGGATAAGCAAATACTAAATTACTCGGACTCGCTAGACTCTAACGAGTAGGATCCCGATACTCGCTACTCGTTGCAAGTCTAGCGAGTCCAATGTACCGTATATACTCGTGTATAAGCCAACCCATGTATAAGCCGACCCCCCTACTTTTTCCCCCAAAACCTGGGAAAACCTATTGACTCGTGTATAAGCCGAGGGTGGACCCCAGCACAAGTATACAGCCTCCAGCAGTGTGGTATACAGCAGCCTCCCCAGTGGTAGTACACAGCAGCAGCCCCAGTGGTATATACAGCAGCAGCCCCAGTGGTAGTATACAGCAGCCCCAGAGGTATATACAGCAGCCCCAGTGGTAGTATACAGCAGCAGCCCCAGTGGTATATACAGCAGCAGCCCCAGTGGTAGTATACAGCAGCCCCAGAGGCATATACAGCAGCCCCAGTGGTAGTATACAGCAGCAGCCCCAGTAGTATATACAGCAGCAGCCCCAGTGGTAGTATACAGCAGCCCCAGAGGTATATACAGCAGCCCCAGTGGTAGTATACAGCAGCAGCCCCAGTGGTATACAGCAGCAGCCCCAGTGGTAGTATACAGCGGCTCCAGAGGTATATACAGGAGCCCCAGTGGTAGTATACAGCAGCCCCAGTGGTATATACAGCAGCAGCCCCAGCGGTAGTATACAGCAGCCCCAGAGGTATATACAGCAGCCCCAGTGGTATATACAGCATCAGCCCCAGTGGTAGTATACAGCAGCCCCAGAGGTATATTCAGCAGCCCCAGTGGTATATACAGCAGCAGCCCCAGTGGTAGTATACAGAAGCCCCAGAGGTATATACAGCAGCCCCAGTGGTAGTATACAGCAGCAACCCCAGTGGTAGTATACAGCAGCCCCAGAGGTATATACAGCAGCCCAAGTGGTAGTATACAGCAGCGGCCCCATTGGTAGTATGCAGCAGCAGCCCCAGTGGTATATACAGGCCCCCCCATCAGTATACGGCCCCCCCCAATCCTGTAAAGGAATAGATTAATATACTTATCCCTGCCGCTGTCCCGCTGCCGCTGTCCCGCCGCCGCCATCGCGCTCCTCCGTCTTCATCCAGCGTCTTCCAGCTTCCTCCTCTGGCGCGCAGACAATGACGTCATTGCCTGCGCCCACTGGAGGAAGCCGGAAGATGCCGGATGAAGACAGAGGAGCGCGATGGCGGCGGCGGGACAGCGGCAGCGGGACAGCGGCAGGGATAAATATAATAATGTATTCTTTTACAGGATTGAGGGGGCCTGTATACTGATGGGGGGGGCCTGTATACTGTATACACTGTATACAGTATACAGTGACTCGCGTATAAGCTGAGGGGGGGACTTTTCAGCCCAATTTTTGGGCTGAAAAACTCGGCTTATACGCAAGTATATACGGTAAATGAATGGGGAAGCGAGTATTGCAGCGACTCCTCTGCTGCTGGACCCCATAAAGGGGTCTGGCAGCAGAGGAAAAACCTGCAATTCCCCATTTTATTCTTTAAAAGCCAGCAGCAAAAAGCCACGGGCTTTTAAAGAATAGTTAAAAAAACGGATTAAACTGGATTGAACCTGTCTGGTTCAATCCGGTCCCATAGACAGTCATGTTAAAGTTAACCGGCTTGAACCTGACCGGGTCAATCCGGGACAATCCGGTTCAAAGAAGTAAAGGAATAGAATTTACAATTGATTTTCATTGGACTCGTTACTGTGCGAGTAATCACAATGAAACTCACAGAGTAAGGAGTCGGCCGAGTACCCTACTACTCGCAGAGTAGTAACGAGTAGATTCGCCCATCCCTAGAGAGGACTACAAACGTAAATTGCTCAACCGGGAAAGTTTTTAGATTGTTCTTTTGGATTACCGGGTGCCTAAAGATACGAATTGCAGGAAGGATATGAATATGCAATATTGATATTCATAAATATACTTCAGAATTTTTGTTATAAATATATAATAATAATAATAATAATAATTTATTCATTTATAGCGCTATTAATTCCATAGCACTTTACATACATGAGTAATGCTGTCTCTCTTGGAGCTCACAATCTAAACATCCTATGAATATATAATAATAATAATAATAATAATAATAATAATAATAATAATAATTTATTCATTTATATAGCGCTATTAATTCCATAGCACTTTACATACATGAGTAATGCTGTCTCTCTTGGAGCATATATCCTATTTCCTATATATATTCAAATAAATATAATAATATAATAATGTTTATTCATTGGTCTAGTCCCATAGCACTTTACATACATTTGCAACACTGTTCCCATTGGACCTCACAATCTAAACATCCTATAAGTTTTTGAAATGTTGGAGTAAACCGAAGTAGGCAGAGCAAACCACACAAACATGGGCAGAGCATACAAACTCCTTGCAGATGTTGTCTTTGGTGGGATTTGAAACCAGGACCCCAAAGCTGCAAGACCACAGTGCTAACCACTGAGACATTCATTGCCTTTTTTAGACCTGTTGATTCAATATAGAAATAGTCACATATAAGAACATCATCTGTGAATATATGTATATATTCCTTCAATTTTATATTACACACCTATTACTTAATATATGGTTGTTATTTCTGTATTTATTAACTATATTTCTTTTGTTGGTTGCATTTTTTGTCTATCTTATTATATTTTCGTTTATGTCATTTTTAATGTCTACTATATGACCATCAAACCTTTTGGACACCAAGTGCATACAAGTGTTATACATAGGTGGTTGGTGATTAATGGAACAGTATAGGATTTAAAGGGAACCTTACCCCTCCAAATCACCCCCAACCCTATTAATACCTGTCCCTGCACCCTAACATATCAGTATTAGTGCTCCTTTTCTATAAAAAAAAAAAAGTGCTCTGTAACATTGGAATAATCAACAATATACACTTACAAATCTGAGACTTCTTGTCCCTGAATAAGTCTCAAAGGGCATCCCCTGTGAGACTCTATGCCCTCCCTAGGTGCTCATTTTCACGCCCCAAATGATCAACTTTCTCTCTGTCTGTGCAGCTGTGATGTGGAACTGAAGGCAGGACTAATGATTTGCATTATGTGAGTGATAAAGAGGGGGGAGGGCAAAGCCTGCACAAGCAGAGCAAATAGAGGGAGGGTGGATCATTCAGGCTGCAAAACAACATGCCCTAAGGGCTAAAGAATATGGCCCCTGCTAATTATAACCACTAATGAGTGAGTATTAAATGTTTTTGTCCACTTTCGCAGGATGCTTTTAGGAGACAAAAGAAGTGTGAGATTAGTGATAGGATGCTGCAGGGACATGTTTTGGTAGCTTAGGAGGCGTTCTGGAGGAGACAGGATCCCTTTAAAAGAGCTTGGATCTTAGTTTATATCAGGACCATGATTAAGACTCTAAGTCGAAACACGTAGGTTCATCCATGCTATCTTAATGCGGTATTGATGTGTTATTTACGCTCACAAACATCATGTTTATGCATCTTTTATCAACTGATTAATAAAGATTGAAGATTTTAATGAACCCATTTGGAATTGCCGCTGGATCATTTTTCTTTTCCCTGCTTTTCCACTGACAGCTGTCTAGCTGGATCCTTGCGAAAAACAATTCCAAGAAATCTGTGCAGCACATCTAGTAGGGTAAACTGACGGTAGACTTCTCTCTTTTTGTCCTATACATTGTTGACAACAAGCCATTGCTTTACTTCCTCAGAGGCCTCTTACTGCGCTTTTAAAAGGGAACATTTTTGGAGGCTTGAAAGGCCTTTGTAATTGTTTAATGAATGAAAATAAATACTTCCAGCTCTCCCACATGAAGGATTTTATATCTAATGTTTTTTAGTGCAAAACATAGAAAATGTGCATGATTTGCGTGACAATGTCAACGCGTTTTGGATTAAAACATCCTTATTCATGACCATGACACACAAATCATGCAGATTTTCTATATTTTGCACTAAAAAACTTTGAATAATAAAAATCCTTCACGTAAAAGAGCTGAAAGTATTTATTTTCATTCATTGGATTTCCTTAAGCCAAGGCAGGACCTGGTTCCATGCTCCATGGTGATTGTCAAGAGAAAGCTGAATTCTATGTGCTTTGTAATTGTTTACTTGTTTTAGAATAGCAAATATGTTGCATCGAAATTTTTTTCACTACCAGTTAAAGAGCCATTATTTCTCCAAGTTCTTGGTGGTTGTATGTGCTGCATTGCATTGCAGCTGAATGTGCATCCATGGGCGTGGTTGTATCCTCTGTGAATTCAGTCATTACACTCCTATTGATCTACATGTACTAATAGAAGTAATGTATGGTACATGTTGCGCTGACATTTGTTCACCCACTATACCTTTTAGTATATTATGAACTGAATGTACAGGGTGGGCCATTTATATGGATGCAACTAAATAAAATGGGAATGGTTGGTGATATCAACTTCCTGTTTGTGGCACATTAGTATATGGGAAGGGAAACACTTTTCCAGATGGGTGGTGACCATGGCGGCCATTTTAAAGTCGACCATTTTGGATCCAACTTTATTTTTATCAATGGAAAGAGGGTCATGTGACGCATCAAACTTATTGAGAACTTCATAAGAAAAACAATGGTGTGCTTGGTTTTAATGTAACTTTATTCTTTCATGAGTTATTTACAAGTTTATGACCACTTATAAAATATGTTCAAAGTGCTGCCCATTGTGTTGGAATATAAATGCAAAACTTTTTTCCCACTCTTGACACACTGATAGCAACACCGCAGAAGAAATGCTAGCACAGGCTTCCGGTATCTGTTGTTTCAGATGCTGCACATCTCGTATCTTCACAGCATAGACAATTGCCTTCAGATGAGTGATGAGGCAAACGTTTTTGTGAATGGTAAAGTTAACAAACAAAACAACCGCTACTGGTCTGACGCTAACCCACACATTTCAAGGTCGTCCCGACCTCTTCATCAGGGCTACACCAGTATAATGACTAGCAAGTTACATTCTCATATACTTATAAACACAATTGGCCAATGATCAATCGCCACCTTGCAGTGACGTCCGATAGGAGGTTACCATGACGTCAATTACAATCTGTTACACTGGAGGAAGGGAAAGGATTTGAAACGCGTCGGATTGGAATAAAGAGCACCGTTTTAAATACCACAGAAATCTGTGATCTCATTGCAGCAGCATGGATCATTTTGGTCTTCTATCCTTGGATATCACGCGATAAATCCCTGGGGTGGTGGATCCTGCAGCAGCTGATTGATGTGCATATACTAGTTGTGGGTTTCACAAGTATCCAAGGTGAGCAGTTAATGCACTGCATACATTCATTACATTAAGGAGATAAGACCTATTGCACTCTTGTATATCCTATTATAGAACTTTATACTCTGGATCAGTACAAACACAGCAATACTACATTTATATAGATTTTTTTGTTTGTTGCTTTTCCACCAATCTATATATATAATCACCAATGTTGTGCCGCTATTCCGGCATGCACCGCGGCACTGTCGCGAGCGATGGCGCGCAGCGCCTTTGCAAGTCGCTATTCACATACTCAGACCCGAGAGCGGTGGCGCGCTTGCCTGCCACCGCGAGCCGCAGTCACGTCCCCCACGGTTACATCACCATTCACAGCACCACAAGCTATAGTGCGCTTGCGCGCTACCGTGAGCCGCAGTCACGCCAGGCACAGTTGCGACGCCATTCACAGCCGCACAAGCACAGTAACCATTCATCACCGCACATGCGCATTCACGGAATTTACCTCACAGCAAGGACACGGCCCTATTTCCTCCACTCTGGAAGTACGCAGCTCTCATAGAACAATTGTTGGTGACAGCCATTACATCACATCACCTCTCCACTCACCGGGACGCCCATTAAGGTCGCCATCACGCCCACAAAGCTGTTACCCACAGAACTATCTGTATATACTCTGCTACCCACGCAGCTGACTGTTTACTCTGCTACCCACGCAGCTGACTGTATACTCTGCTACCCACAGAGCTACCTGTATATACTCTGCTACCCACGCAGCTGACTGTATACTCTGCTACCCACAGAGCCGCCTGTATAGACTCTGGTACCAATGCAGCCGGCTATATACTCTGCTATCCACAGAGCTGCCTGTATATACTCTCCTACACACGCAGCCGGCTGTATACTCTGCTACCCACGCAGCTGGCTGTATACTCTGCGACCCACAGAGACACCTGTATATACTTTGTTACCCACGCAGCCGGCTGTGTACTCTGCTACCCACAGAGCTGCCTGTATATACTCTCCTACACACGCAGCCGGCTGTATACTCTGCTACCCACGCAGCTGGCTGTATACTCTGCGACCCACAGAGACACCTGTATATACTTTGTTACCCACGCAGCCGGCTGTGTACTCTGCTACCCACAGAGCTGCCTGTATATACTCTGCTACCCACGCAGCCGGCTGTATACTCTGCTATCCACAGAGCTACCTGTATATACTCTGCTACCCACGCAGCTGCCTGTATACTCTGCTAACCACGCAGCTGACTGTATACTCTGCTACCCACAGAGCTACCTGTATATACTCTGCAACCCACGCAGCTGCCTGTATACTTTGCGACCCACAGAGACACCTGCATATACTCTGCTACCCTCGCAGCCGGCTGTATACTCTGCTACCCACAGAGCTGCCTGCATATACTCTGCTACCCACACAGCCGCCTGTATACTCTGCTACCCACAGAGCTGCCTGTATATACTCGGCTACCCATGCAGCTGGCTGTATACTCTGCTACCAACGGAGCTGCCTGTATATACTCTGATACCCACACAGCTGGCTGTATACTCAGCTACCCATTGAGCCGCCTGTATACTCTGCTACCAACGCAGCCGCCTTTATACTCTGCTACCCAAAGAGCTGCCTGTATATACTCTCCTACACACGCAGCCACCTGTATACTCTGCTACCCACAGAGCCGCCTGTATACTCTGCTACCCACAGAGCCACCTGTATATTCTCTGCTACCCATGCAGCTGACTGCATACCGGCTGTATAATACCCTACACTTAACTCCATAAAGACTGCCTATTTGCATACTCTGCTAGGCTTCTATTCTATATGGACACTGTTAATACTATTCACTCACTACTACCTCCTGTATAATAACGTCTATCAAGATCTATACTTGCCTATTCAGTGACAATACATATCACTTGCATCCTTTCCAATTCTGCTAACCCACTCTGCTTCATTCGCACGTTACAACCTACTCTCGACCATAACTCCTACGTACATTTTAGCCTCAAACTCAAAGTATCCCATACTACACGCCTTTGGACATCACTGTCACCCTCTACACAACCTCTTTTACCTTCGCACACCCGCTACAGATTTCTGCTCTCAGTACTTCCTTTCCCCTTACGTACTTTAACACTGCTCTCCATCATATCTGCCCCATTACCAACACACTACTCTGATACCTTTTAACATTAGCTACCTATTTTGCCCACCTTTTCTCTCTATATTACCTTACGCACCATCCACACCATGGCTCCTCCTAAAATATATCAAAATAAGGAAGACAGAAACAAGGCACACGCACTTCATTACAGACAACGCTGTGCCAACGAAAGTCCTGCCCATGGGCACATGCGCCTATACAATCATAAGGCTAATAGACTACGTCGACTTGCTCTACTGTCTCATCCCACAAATGCCAATACATTGATTCTTCCCCAACAACAACTCTCACACACTCCACTTACACATGCCACCTCTACACCACTACCTCAGGCTCACACCTCCCCATGTCTACAAAACACCACACTTTCAACCTCTCAAACCCCTACTTCTGTCTTACTCTTACATAATACTCTACCCTACTCACAGCACCACCAAACGCCCACACTACTGCCACTAGAAAACACACGATTCATCTACTTTTCACGTCCAACCACAACATTTCACTCTTCTACTACTCCAGCACTACTACTACCACAACAACAACCTTTTACACACGATGAACAAACCATTCAAGAACACTTCTGTCAGGCCATGGACCAGATCTGTGACCAATGCCTAGCTTTCCATTTTCCTAATGAGATGCCTCAGGATAAAAAATTTACTTAATGCTGTGAAAAAGGTAAAGTACTTCTGCCAACTATCAAATATCCCCATGTCTTGACAATGTTGATGACAGGACAACATGAATACTCCAAAAATTTCCTACAAAACATTCGCTCAATCAACAGTTCTTTTGGTTTTGCCTCAATGGGAGCAACTGTATCACCACCTCCAGGTTATGGCCCTTAATGCTTTCGCATTCAGGGCCAGATCTATCATCGAACTGGCACACTCCATCCTTCTAACCAAGAAACTCCCAAATATGCACAACTCTACATACTTGATACCACCCACGCCAATCAACAACGCCTGCAGTCCAAAGAAAATCTCCAATGTCACCCTTCTTTAATGGCCATTATTGCTGAGCTACTGCAAGACATTAATCCTTTCACTGCAGCCTATCGCATGCTCCATGATGTCGAAGAACAAGAAACTATCCACGCCCAACAAAATGAAACTGTTATGCCAACAATTACTATGGCTATTAAACATGATCGCAATCAGGATCACAGGCGATACAATCAACCAACTGTCAGTGAGGTAGCCGTCATCTTTCAAAATCAGGATGGAGAACCTCCCTTTCAACGCAATATCTTAATTCATTTGAAACTAGATCCACTGAATCCTCTGGCTCCAAAAACACAAATAATTAGTATTCTACACAGTAATTTAGATGCTCTCATGTATCCTATATTTTATCCTTATGGAGAACAAGGCTGGCATGATGTTCTACAACAACAAGGACTTAGTGCACGAAGGGTCACACAACTACAATATTACAGCTGTCTTTTGGCTGTTAGAAAGGATTTTAATCCTCCACTCAATGGAGGCAAACTCACACAACAATATTGGGTAGATGCCTATGTCAAAATTGAAGCCAATAGACTCAATTTCATTAAACAACATCAAAAAGATCTAAAGGTTGAGAATTATTGTTTACTACAAGAACATCTAATTAACAAATCAATTGAAAAGGGCATCCCTATTGGAAAAACTGTTATCTTACCATCCTCTTTTGAAGGCAGTCCTCAAAATATGCAGCAACGATACCAAGATGCCATGGCTATCGTCACTAAATATGGTCGCCCTGATCTCTTTGTCACCATGACATGTAATCCAAAGTGGAGGGAAATTAGAGAAAATTTACAACCGTGGCAACGTGTGGAACATCGCCCTGACTTGGTTGCATGTGTATTTAAACTTAAACTCGATTCTCTGTTAGCTGAAATTAACAATGGCTTATTTGGACACGTCTGTGCTATACTCCATGTCATTGAGTTTCAAAAACGTAGTCTCCCACATGCACATATTTTAATCATACAGAACAACAATTCTAAAATACGAACAGAACAAGAGATTGACAACATTGTATGGGCTGAAATCCTTGACAAGTCAACATACCCTCTTCTTCACGAGATTGATCGAAAACACGTGATTCATGGTCCCTGTGGTGAGGCCAATCCACACTCTCCCTGTATGGATCATGGACAATGTACAAAAGGGTTTCCTAAAAAACTCCAACAAGATACCCTTAAAGAAAGTAATGGCTATCCACTTTACCGGAGGCACAATGCGAATACATACCTACATAATTCTACAACAATTGACAATACATGGGCTGTCCCTTATAACCCATATTTGCTAAAAAAGTACAACTGCCACATTAATGTGGAAATTTGTGCCAGCATCAAAAGTGTCAAGTATTTATTTAAATATGTATATAAAGGACATGATAAGGCTAATATTGAAATAGCGCAAACTCTTCTCCAACATGATGAAACTCACCATTTTGTCGATTCACGCTATGTTAGTGCACCCAAGGCTGTCTGGAGAATCTTCACTTTTCCCATGCATAAACAATCACATGCCATTATTCGCCTTGCAGTTTATCTACCCAACTCTCAACCACTATATTTCCATCAAGATGATGCCATCAACAACATTCAACAAAAACTACAAAAAAATTCAACACTCATGGCGTACTTTAACCTTAACAAGACTGACCCTAATGCTCATCAATATTACTACACAGACATTCCAGAACACTACATTTTCAAACATCCATGAGGAAGGTGCCAGGAGGGCACCGAAACGCGTAGGAGGCAATAAAGGAGTTACTTTGAAGTTCCATCTTCATGTGCATTACTTTCGGAGTGAATGATTTGGCAGCGCGGACTGTGATACACCATTTTCTTCCCTACAATTCGACATTTTCAAACATGGCATATGGGAACCTGGAAAAAAAGAGGCCACACTGTCATTGGAAGAATGTATACAGTCAGTCTCAAAGACCAAGAACGCTATTATTTACGTTTACTCCTATTACATCTGAAAGGAGCTACAAGCTTTCAGGACCTTCAATCTGTTCATGGAATTATACATCACACCTTTCGTGATGCTGCCTTAGCTCTTGGTTTATTAACTGATGATAGTGTCTGGAGAAAGACTATATTAGATGCCACTGTGATGAACATGCCTACACAACTTCGGGAGATGTTTGCTTACATCTGCATTTTTGGAACACCTACTACTCCCATTGATTTATGGATTGAATTTAAACCACATTTTATTCAAAACTACTGTTACAAATACCATCCCCACAGTGATCTCTGTATTAACTGCGAAAGCTACGCCCTGAAAGAGGTTCAAGATGTCCTCATACTACATGGCAAATCTTACTTAGATTTTAATTTACCACGCCCTGCCACGTACATACGTTTGCCTCAAAACAAGTATGATCAGGCCTATGAATTAGCTACTGCTACTGAAATGAAACAAAACCTAAATCCTGATCAACTCTTTGCTTTCAATACCATTGTAGATGCTCTAGAAAACAACACAGCAACACCTAAGTGTTTCTTCATTGATGGTCCCGGTGGCAGTGGAAAAACATATTTATACCATTCTCTTACACATTTTGTATAGGACAAGGAGATGTGGTCTCACTTGCTGCCACTACTGGAATAGCTGCAAATTTACTGCCAGGAGGACGAACTATGCATTCTTTGTATGGCATTTGTATGGCATTCATATTCCAATTAATGAAACATTTCCAGATTTACAACGGACACTAACGCTGCCAACAAGTTAAAAAATACCACACTTTTTATACTTGATGAGTGTACTATGGCACAAAACCATTCTTTGAGTGTGTTTGATATACTTTTACGTGATGTTATGACTATACATGTAGATCACAAAAATAACTTTCCCTTTGGCGGAAAAGTTTTCATTCTTGGATGAGATTTCCGCCAATGCCTTCCTGTTATTTTGCATGCCACCAGAACTGAAATTGTCGATTGTTGTGTTAAATATTGTCAACTATGGCAACACTTCCAACGACTCCCGCTATATACCAACATGAGATCCAGGGATCCAGATATTAGCACTTGGTTACTTAAAGTAGGCAATGGTCAGCTCTCAAATTACTGCAATCTTGGAGAGGATGTCATTGAAATTCCTCCAGACATGCTGTCTTCTGCCTGTTTAGTCACAGATATATTTGGCACAAACATTCATATTAATGTTAACGACACTGAAAGTGTTTTGTATGCTGCATCACATGCAATACTCTGTCCAAAAAATGAGGATGTGGAATTTCTCAATTCTGTAATTATGGACCGATTAAGTGGCCAATATGTATCATATACAAGTGATGATTCCGTGGATACTGATGATGCTAATGAAACAGAACAGTACCACATTGAATTTTTACATTCTCTCACACCATCTGGCATGCCACCACATCGCCTTCAACTAAAAATAGGAACTATTGTCATGCTACTGCGCAACCTAAATACAAAAAAAAAGTTATGTAACGGAACTCGGCTAATTATAACATACTTAAATCCTGACATCATTCAGGCAAAAGTCATCTCTGGATCAGCCCAAGGACACTTGGTTTTAATACCACGCATTGATTTGTGTCCATCTGAAACAGGATTACCATTCAAACTACGAAGACGACAGTTTCCTGTTAAGCCAGCTTTCGCTATGACAATTAACAAGGCACAAGGACAGACCCTCAATTGTGTTGGGATTTATCTACCTCAACCAGTGTTTGGCCATGGACAGCTGTATGTTGCTTTCTCACAAGTGTAACAGCGCTCTCATGTCAAAGTCAAAGTATTAGATACACCATTACAAGGAAAGATGTTGTATGGTAGAGATAAAGTCTTCACTATAAATGTTGTTTATAAAAATGTTTTACAGTAAAGTTCCTCTTCACTTTTACCACTAATATACACATAGTATCATATAACATCAATACTCATTTAGTAATATTACTATAAACCTTACATGTCTTTATGTACATATTACATAGTACACATAGACCTGATACATTACATTAAGGACATATTATTAATTCTATTAGTAAACTCTGTATTTCTCCATATATATCTAGATATACTATTAGTTAACATCATCACAGGACAGATATGTATCATCAACTGTTACATAGTTGATGATGGAAACCATTTTTGGATAATATTCTGTCAAAGATGCTGAGACACTTAGTTGTCTTTCATTTGGGTAGGTTTTTTGTGAACAGCAGAAGGGTGGGCGGCTGTTGACCATATCTCCTCCTGTGGATCTACTTCATATAGATACACACATTGGAACATACATACATGTTCATATATATTTGTATTTCTACTTTAACATTGTTAAACCTACACTACACAAACTTTAGAAACATATGGTATGTATTCTTTACTGTAATTCATTCTATTTATATTTTATGTATATGTATATATACAATATATTTTATGTACATATGTATCTATTACGTAAACAGTTTTTTACTTATTGCTTTTTTTTTACATTTCATAGTCAAACATATTTATCTAAAACCTAAGAACCTTAACAATAAACTTATGTACCGTATATACTCGTGTATAAGCCGACCCGTGTATAAGCCGACCCCCCTACTTTTGCCCCCAAAACCTGGGAAAACCTATTGACTCGTGTATAAGCCGAGGGTGGACCCCAGCACAGGTATACAGCCCCCAGCAGTGTGGTATACAGGCCCCCTCAGTGGTATACAGCAGCCTCCCAGTGGTAGTATACAGCAGCCTCCCCAGTGGTAGTATACAGTAGCCTCCCCAGTGGTATATACAGCAGCCCAGAGGGGTATACAGCAGCCCCAGAGCTGTATACAGCAGCCCCAGAGCTGTATACAGCAGCCCCAGAGGGTATATAGCAGCCCCAGAGGGGTATATAGCAGCCCAAGAGGGTATATAGCAGCCCCAGAGCTGTATACAGCAGCCCCAGAGGGGTATACAGCAGCCCCAGAGCTGTATACAGCAGCCCCAGAGGGGTATACAGCAGCCCCAGAGGGTATAATAGCAGCCCAGGTATACAGCAGCCCCAGAGGGTATACAGCAGCCCCAGAGCTGTATACAGCAGCCCCAGAGCTGTATACAGCAGCCCCAGAGGGGTATACAGCAGCCCCAGAGGGGTATATAGCAGCCCCAGAGGGGTATATAGCAGCCCCAAGCTGTATACAGCAGCCCCAGAGGGGTATACAGCAGCCCCAGAGCTGTATACAGCAGCCCAAGGGGTATACAGCAGCCCAGAGGGTATATAGCACCCCAGAGGGGTATACAGCAGCCCCAGAGCTGTATACAGCAGCCCCAGAGGGGTATACAGCAGCCCCAGAGGGGTATACAGTACCCAAGGGAACAGCAGCCCCAGAGGGGTTATACAGCCAGCACCCAGAGCTGTATACAGCAGCCCCAGAGGGGTATACAGCAGCCCCAGAGGTATACAGCAGCCCCAGAGGGGTATACAGCAGCCCCAGAGGGTATACAGCAGCCCCAGAGGGGTATACAGCAGCCCCAGAGGGTATATAGCAGCCCCAGAGGGGTATACAGCAGCCCCAGAGGGTATACAGCAGCCCCAGAGCTGTATACAGCAGCCCCAGAGGGGTATACAGCAGCCCCAGAGGGGTATATAGCAGCCCCAGAGGGGTATATAGCAGCCCCAGAGGGTATACAGCAGCCCCAAAGCTGTATACAGCAGCCCCAGAGGGGTATACAGCAGCCCCAGAGGGGTATATAGCAGCCCCAGAGGGGTATATAGCAGCCCCAGAGGGTATACAGCAGCCCCAGAGGGGTATACAGCAGCCCCAGAGGGTATACAGCAGCCCCAGAGGGGTATATAGCAGCCAGCCCCAGAGGGGTATATCAGCAGCCCCAGAGGGTATACAGCAGCCCCAGAGGGGTATACAGCAGCCCCAGCCCCAGAGGGGTATATAGCAGCACCCAGCCCCCAGAGGGTATACAGCACCCCGACTGTATACAGCAGCCCCAGAGCTGTATACAGCAGCCCCGCCCAGAGGGGTATACAGCCCCAGCCCCAGAGGGGTATATAGCAGCCCCAGAGGTATACATCAGCCCCGACGTATACAGCACCCCGCGTATTACAGCGTCCCGGCGTATACAGGCCTCTCCCTGTATCAGCCCCCGCGCACGGCTCCCTTTCCGTGTGCCACCTGTAAAGGAAGCGATGATTATACTTATCGGGTCGCCGACGCCGACGCCGCCGCTCTGTCACCGTCCGTCACCGCGCTCCTTCCCGTCTTCATGCTTCCTTCATCGGCGCACAGAAAATGACGTCATTTCCTGTGCGACGGTGAAGGAAGCATGAAGACCAGGAGGAGCGCGGTGACGGACGGTGACAGAGCGGCGGCGTCGGCGTCGGCGACCCGATAAGTATAATCATCGCTTCCTTTACAGGTTGCCACAGGGGGGGCCCGGTATACCACGGGGGGGCTGTATATTTTTTTTTTTTTTATTATTACCGTATATACTCGTGTATAAGCCGAGGGGGGACTTTTCAGCACATTTTTTGTGCTGAAAAACTCGGCTTATACACGAGTATATACAGTACATTCTTTTTCTGTCACTATTACCTTATAGTATGATGCTTTTCCCTTATTTTGCAAATGTTAATAAAAACTATGCTTTTTTCACAAGCGCAAAGAGTGTCATACATGTTTACTGTTCCTGTTAGCACATCTAAGGATGCACACAATTCATTTCACCGCACTCCCAATGCAATCGCATCGGGCCTTTTTCTAGTAAAACAATTTTATAGAAAAACTATTTTTTGCATCTCTGTTTCCTGAGAGCTGTAACTTTTATTTTTTGCCGGCAACTGAATGTCAGCTTGTTTTTTACAGGACAAGGTAACAGTTCCAGTGATAGCATTATTATTTACATACGACTTTTTGATTGCATTTTTATTCTAGTTTTTTTTGGCAGAATGACTAAAAAGTGTAGTGATTTTGCAGCATTTTGTTATTTATTTGTTGTACAACATTCACTAAAAGGGTTAACTAGTATGACAGTTTAAAGGAGTGAGTTGTTCCAAACATAGTGATAAAAAAGTCTATTTTTTTGTTTATATGTTACATAAACATCCATTTTAATTGAAAATATATTATTTTCATTCTTATTTAAATTTTCATACATATATGTATATATATACCATATATATATATATATATATATATGTATATATATATATATATATATATACATATATATATATATATATATATATATATATACCATATATACTCGTGTATAAGCCGAGTTTTTCAGCACAAAAAATGTGCTGAAAAGTCCCCGCCTCGGCTTATTCACGAGTCATATACAGGCGCCCCCCCCCATCAGTGTTATACAGGGCCCCCCCTTGCTGCCGCACATATGTACAGTAATAGATCATTATACTTATCCCTGTCGCTGTCGCCGCTCAGACACCGCACTCCTCCAGGTCTTCATGCTTCTTCCTGCTTTCTCCTCCGACACACAGGCAATGACGTCATTGCCTGTGCCCGCTGGTCACAAGCAGGAAGAAGCATGAAGACCCGGAGGAGCGCGGTGTCAGAGCGGCGACAGGGATAAGTATAATGATCTATTACTTTACAGGTGTGCGGCAGCAAGGGGGGGCCCTGTATACCATTGGGGCCTGTATATACCACTGGGGCCTGTATATACTGCTGGGGCCTGTATATACCACTGGGGAGGCTGCTGTATACCACTGGGGCTGAAGTATATACTGCTGGGGCCTGTATATACCACTGGGGAGGCTGCTGTAATACTGCTGGGGCCTGTATATACCACTGGGGAGGCTGCTGTAATACTGCTTGGGCCTGTATATACCACTGGGGAGGCTGCTGTATACCACTGGGGCTGCTGTATATACCACTGGGGAGGCTGCTGTAATACTGCTGGGGCCTGTATATACTACTGGGGAGGCTGCTGTATACCACTGGGGCTGCTGTATATACTGCTGAGGCCTGTATATACCACTGGGGAGGCTGCTGTATACCACTGGGGCTGCTGTATATACTGCTGGGGCCTGTATATAGCACTGGGGAGGCTGCTGTAATACTGCTGGGGTCTGTATATACCACTGGGGAGGCTGCTGTAATACTGCTGGGGCCTGTATATACCACTGGGGAGGCTGCTGTATACCACTGGGGCTGCTGTATATACTGCTGGGGCCTGTATATACCACTGGGACGGCTGCTGTATACTACCACTGGGGAGGCTGCTGTATACTACCACTGGGAAGGCTGCTGTATACTACCACTGGGGAGGACTGTATACCACTGGGGGGGCCTGTATTCCACACTGCTGGGGGCTGTATAAAGGGAGTCCTTTTGTGTTTCTTGAAATAATTAAAAGTGAATGCTGTTGGGAAGTCACCATATTTTTTGTTGCCAACGAGATAAAATTAGGTAGCTGGGGTCTGGAATGCTCAGCATGGATAGTCTGAAGCGTTCTGCCCCTCCCCGCTGTGAATTACAACCCGCAGCTGCCGCTGAAAATGGCGCGATGATAGAAGTGCCATTTTATTGTACTGTACATGCTGTCCTGTGTGGTTGGAAGACTGGGTAATAAGGGGTTAATGCCGGCTATGTAGTGCTAGCTAATATTACGTCTGAGGTTCATAATGTCGGGTCAATGTTAGTCCTGACCATTATGAACCTCTAAGTAAATAGTAAATAATACACCACACCTTGAAAAATCATTTATTTGGAGAAAGAACACAAATACATGACATGCCATATCTATTATCCCTACACAAACCCTCCATGATCCTCAGCAACCTGATCACTCATGTAATCCACTACAATGCATTAACATTATAGTGGGTTTTACACTGGCAATAAAAATTAGAGAAAAATGTATAATCACTTTTTTCAGACAGAATGTAATGTACATTGATCAACATTTGAAGGTTTTTGTGGAAGGAGTACGCCATGCCACTGGAACAGTGTTTTCCAAAATAACCAAAGTTTATCAGATTAATACCTTTATTTTACACAAAATGTGATGATCATATTTAGAGAACAGCAATGACTGTAGCACAAAGAAAGATTAAAACTAAATTTGTGAAGGTTATAACAGTCACCAATCAGTAGGAAGTGTACAGGCCTTTGCTTTGAATGACTTCAGCATATCCGTGGCCACAGGACACCACTAGTCTCTCACACGGCTCTGATATTATTTTTCGTCCACTCTTGTTCCAGTGTCTTCCACAGTTCTGTGACTGTTGTGGCTTTCTTGACCATAACTCTGTCAACACGGATTTTCCTGAGGTTTTCTATTTGGTTTATATCAAGACTCTGGGCTGGCCATTTAATTGCTTCAATGTTTTCTGTTTCAAGAAACTGCTTCACCCGTTTTGCTGTGTGACAGGAGGCTTTGTCCATGCAAATTGCTGGCTGATTTAGTACTGAACACAAGTAAGGAACCACGTGTTGTTGAAGAAGGTTCTGATACACACTTGCATTCACTCTGCCATGTAGTTGTATGAGACGTACAACCCCTGCAGCAAAAAACAATCCCCAAACCATGACACTTCCTCCCCCATCTTTCACTGTCTTCTTTACACACTTTGAGTTAAGTCCATCCCTGTTTGTCAATAACCCCCCCGCTTCCCCGTTTGTTAATGTTTCCTATCAGACCCAAATAAATTAAACCTGCTTTAAATAGAGAAATAAACTGTGGACCACTTCTCTGTTCACCCAACATGCTCCTCCCCAAAGGTGAGTCTAGCCTTTTCGTCACTGCAGAGTGGGCTTTCAGTCCAAATGCTCTTAAACGTTGTGACACTGTATGATAAGACAGATCGTTACCCTGTTCAGTGCTGAACTGGCAAACTATTCCATCTGCAGTGCTGAAAGGATTACTCATGGTAATTCTCCACATTATCCTGTCCTCTCTTGCGTTTGACTTTTGAGGGCGACCAGCCTACTTGTGGGAATTGAAAGAGTTTGTCATGTTGTAAAGTACAATATTCCAGAAATTACAAACGTAGAATGACCAACTTCTGTTACTATGGCTGATGGGGTGACCCCTTTGGCCTTGATTTGGATAACCTGATGTCAGAGGGTTTCAGTCACTTTGGAACGGGACAACATATTTGCAAAGTTACTGCAAATTGGAGAGTTAGGTTGCCAGTTAACCCCTTATTGACCTTTAATGTTGTACAACGTCATGAAAGTCGGTGCCTTCCCGACCCATGATGTTGTACAATGTCATGGCGGTTAGGCTGGAGAGCTGGAGAGGACAGGGAACTCCACTCTGATGGGGAGTGATCTGATGCCACTCCCCTTCAGCTGAAGCATAGTGGCGGCGATGCAGGGCATTGTGCCCGCCTGCCGCCTGTTTCCGCCCACTGCTTCTCTGCAGCCCGATGTCCCTAAAAGGAGATTGGGCTGCAGAGAAGGTTCTGACAGCAGGGTCAGCGATCCACTATGCCCCGCTGTCAGATCCTTCTCTGCAGCCAGATCTCCCTTCATGTAGATTGACTGCAGAGAAGTGATCTGACAGCTGGGCACAGCAGATCGCTGTGCCCTGGTGTCAGATCGCATCTCTGCAGCCCGATATCCATGCAGGGACATTGGGCTGCAGAGAAGCAGCGGGCAGAAGCAGGCGGCAGTGCCCTGCACCACCGTCATGCTTCAGGGGCACTTACAATCACAGGACTTAGTGTCTGGGGAGAGGGAGTGCACGGTCAAGAGGACACATGATCCCTTGTTGTAGTCTCTTGTGTCAGAGATGGTGCACTGTATGGCAATGATCTGCCATACAGTGCACCATCACCGTGACCCCAGAGACTACAACAAGGGATCAAGTATCCTCTTGTTGTAGTCTCTAGGGTCACAGTGATTGTGCACTGTATGGCAAATCATTGCCATACAGTGCACCATCACTGACACCAGAAACTACAACAAGGGATCAAGTGTCCTCTTGTTGTAATCTGGTGTCAGTGATGGTGCACTGTATTGCAATGATCTGCCATACAGTGCACTATCACTGGGACCCCAGAGACTTCAACAAGAGGACGCTTGATCCCTTGTTGTAGTCTCTGTTGTCAGTGATGGTGCACTGTATGGCAATGATCTACCATACAGTGACACCAGAGACTGCAACAAGAGGACTTGATCCCTTCCTGCAGTCTCTGGATGTAGCAGAGGCGATTGAGCGTCGTGGGACCTTAGTTTTGGACTACATCAGATAATGATAAAGATGGAGTCCAAATTTTTTAGTGTGTTTTTTTTGTAATAAAAAGATTTTTCTCTGTGTGGTGTTTTTTACTTTTTACTAGAGATTCCTAATGGCCAGGTCTAACACTGGTCCGACAATATGAATCTCGGTCTTAGTGCCAGCTGCCAATAAAAAAGCTTGCATTAACCCCTTTATTACCCAATTTGCCACCGGCACCAGGGCAACTGGAAAGAGTTTGGGTACAGCGCCAGAAAATGGGGCTTCAATGAATGCACCATTTTCTGGGGCAGCTGCGGGCTGCATTTCGCAGTATGTGCGGCCCAGAACACTTGGGCCACTCCATGCTTATTATTCTAGCCCCCAGCTGCTTAGTTGTACCTGGCTGGACCAAAAATATGGCGGAGCCCCATGTCATTTTTTTCTAATTATGCTACAAATGAAACAACATGGAGCTTTGCCGTATTTATGGTTTGCCAGCCAGCTACAACTTGGAAGCTGGTGGGCTGGAATTCACAGCGAGGAGAGGCCCAAACATTGTGGGCCCCCCACACTGCGAATTGCAACCCGCAGCAACCCCAGAAAATAACGCATTCATTAGAGGCGCCATTTTGTGGAGCTGTACCCTGACTCCTCCAGTTGCACTTGTGGTGGCAAACAGAGGCTCTCCATATGTGACATGGTGTCTGCTAACAAATTGAATGGAAAATTAGCTCCAATTTGTAGTGGACACCATGTCGCATATGGAGAGTCCCTGTGTGCCTAAACATTGGAGCTCCCCCATAAGAAACGGCATATTGGAAACTAGACCCCAAGGAACTTATCTAGATGAAGAGTGAGCACTTTAAACCCCCAGGTGCTTCACAAATTGATCCGTAAAAATGAAAAAATAAAATTTTTGTGAAAAAAAACTACTTTTTCATTTTTACGGATCAATTTGTGAAGCAACCTGGGGGTTCCAATTGCTCACTATGCATCTAGATACGTTCCTTAGGGCATCTAGTTTCCAAAATGGGGTCATTAGTGGGGGAGCTCCAATGTTTAGGCACACAGGGGCTCTCCATAAGCTACATGGTGTCCGCTAACAATTCCAATTGTTAGTGAACACCATGTCACTTATGATGTGCCCCTGTGTGCCTAAGCATTGGAACTCCACCACAAGTGACCCCATTTTTGAAACTAGACCCCCCAAGGAACTTATCTAGATACATATTGAGCAGTTTTAACCCCCAGGAGCTTCACAAATTGATCTGTAAAATGAAAAAATAAAGTTTTTGTGAAAAAAAGGACTTTTTCATTTTTATGGATCAATTTCTGAAGCACCTGGAGGTTCAAAGTGCTCACTATGCATCTAGATATCTTCCTTGGGGGTCTAGTTTCCAAAACGGGGTCACTTGTGGGGGAGCTCCAATGTTTAGGTACACAGGGGCTCTCCGTACGCGACATGGTGTCCGCTAACAATTTGAATGGAAAATTAGCTCCAATTGTTAGCGGACACCATGTAGCATATGGAGAGCCCATGTTTGCCTAAACATTGGAGCTCCCCCGCAAGTGACCCCATTTTAGAAACTAAACTTTCCCCAAGGAACGTAACTAGAAGCATAGCGAGCACTTTGAACCCCCGATGCTTCACAAATTGATCCGTGAAAATGAAAAGTAATTTTTTTTTCACAAATATTTTCTTCTAGCCTCAATTATTTCATTTTCACAATTTGACTTTTTGAATGGAAAATTAGCTCCAAAAGTCAAATGGCGCTCCTTCCCTTCCGAGTCCTGCCGTGCGCCCAAACAGTGGTTTATGACCACATATCATGTATCGGTGTACTCATGAGAAATTTGCCCAACAAATTTAAGGATCCATTTTACCCTGTTGCCCATGTTAATTAAAATATTGAGGCTAAAAGAACATTTTTGTTGGAAAAATTAAAATGTCCATTTTTTCTTTCCACATTGCTTTAGTTCCTGTGAAGAACCTGAAGGTTTAATAATATTCTTGAATGTAGTTTTGAGTAGCTTGAGGGGTGCAGTTTTTGGAATGGTGTCACTTTTGGGTGTTTTCAGTCATGTACGCCCCTCAAAGGGACTTCAAATGTGATGTGGTCACAAAAAAAATGGTTTGTTTCCAAAATTGTGCTGATGTGAAGTAGACACGTGGGAAATGTTATTACTTAAAGGACTTATCGGGCTTAAATCAATCTTTACAGTATTAGGCTACACAGATACAAGTAGATAGATGGTAATTACCTACCTGATCTGCTGTAACCCCTTCTCTCATGTCAGCACCTGTCTTATCGCGGTCACATGACCTCTCCTGCAGTGATTTTGCTGCTTCCTGTGATGTCACGTCCCAACTACGCAGCATTAGCTTATCCTGCGCCCTGTACACACCATCACAGCCCAGTCACTGTGAGTGACAACCGACTCCCCTCTGCTAACCCAGCCCATGGGTGCTGAGTAGAGAGGAGCTCTTTGAGGCAGGATTGCATGGACATTGCAGGTACACAGAGCAGCTCCCAGACAAGTGGCTCTGCACGCAGTGCCTGCCCTCACCCAATTTTTCCCTCCTTGCACTTTCAGGTGCATTGCTGTAGGAGTTGCTTGCTGGACCCTGTTTGTGTAATAATGATGAGTCATTTGTGAATGATCCTTCATTGCTGTAGCACTGAGACACTGTAGAGAATGGCCAATCTGGGTGCAGTGTGTGTGCAGAGAGGAGTGTGGAGGGGACAGAGAGGGGTGTACAGGGGGTGGTGATCAGCACAGGCTGTAAGAAGGAAAAAAAACAGGAAGCTACCTAATCATGAAATGCTGCATGTAAACATACAACATGGAGGCACTGAACACAGAAATTGAGGAAATGATGGTAGGAAAGCAAAAAAACACTGTGGGAGGCTTTTTTAATACAATTCAGCACAGATTAGCTTTTTTAAAATAACAAGTTTTGTGGTCGGATGGGTCCTTTAACTATTTTGTGTCACATAACTTTCTGGTTTAACAGAATAATAATTAAAAATTTGAAAATTGCAACATTTTCTAAATTTTCACCTAATTTTTGATTTTTTTCAAAAATGAACGCAAAACTTATCAACCTAAATCTACCACTAACATGAAGCCCAATATGTCACGAAAAAACAATCTCAGCATCGCTAGGATCCATTAAAGCATTCCTCATAAAGTTATTACCTCATAAAGGGACACTGGTCAGAATTGCAAAAAATGGCCAGGTCATTAGGGTCAAAATAGGCTGGGTCATGAAGGGGTTAAATAGGGTTAAATTAGAAAATTAGCACCAGTTGCCAGATTAACACCAATAATTTATAGATATCTGAAAGTGTTCTCTAATTTTGATCAAAGTAGTTTTTCATTTATCTTATTTACATTTTTATTCTGTCCTCTAGAATATATTAAATTTATGAAATAAGCTTAAAATACTGCTATTTTACTCATGTTAGGATCTTTACACAAAGGGCAACACAATGACCTTAACATTAAGGAAATTGTGTGTTGTTCTCTACAGTCATGGCCAAAAGTTTTGAGAATGATACAAATATTAATTTTGACAAAGTCTACTGCTTCAGATTTTCTAATGGCAATTTGCATTTACTCCAGAATGTCATAAAGAGTGATCAGCTTAACAGCAATTACTTACTAAGTCAATATTTGCCTAGAAAATGAACTTTAACCCCCAAAACACATTTCAACATCATTGCAGTCCTGCCTTAAAAGGAGCAGCTAACATCGTTTTAGTGATTGTTCCATTAACACAGGTGTGGGTGTTGATGAGGACAGGGCTGGCGAACAATCAGTCATGATTAAGTAAGAATGACACCACTGGACACTTTAAAAGGAGGCTGGTGCTTGGTATCATTGTTTCTCTTCAGTTAACCATGGTTAGCTCTAAAGAAACACGTGCAGCCATCATTGCACTGCACAAAAATGGCCTAACAGGGAAGCGTATCGCAGCTAGAAAGATCGCACCTCAGTCAACAATCTATCGCATCATCAAGAACTTCAAGGAGAGAGCTTCCATTGTTGTCAAAAAGGCTCCAGGGCGCCCAAGAAAGACCAGCAAGCGCCAGGACCGTATCTTAAAACTGTTTCAGTTGTGGGATCGGACTACCAGCAGTGCCGAGCTTGCTTAGGAATGGCAGCAGACTGGTGTGAGTGCTTCTGCACGCACTGTGAGCGGAGACTCTTTGAGCAAGGCTTGGTTTCAAGGAGGGCAGCAAAGAAGCCACTTCTCTCCAGAAAAAACATCAGGGACCGACTGATATTCTGCAAAAGGTACAGGGGGTGGACTGCTGAGGACTGGGGTAAAGTCACTTTCTCTGATGAATCCTCTTTTCGATTGTTTGGGACATCTGGAAAGAAGAAGAGGTGAGCACTACCATCAGTCTTGTCTCATGCCAACTGTAAAGTATCCTGAAACCATTCATGTGTGGTGTTGCTTCTCAGCCAAGGGAATCGTCTCACTCACAGCCTTGCCTAAAAACACAGCCATGAATAAAGAATGGTACCAGAATGTCCTCCAAGAGCAACTTCTCCCAACCGTCCAAGAGCAGTTTGGCGCCCAACAATGCCTTTTCCAGCATGATGGAGCACCTTGCCATAAAGCAAAGGGGATAACTAAATGGCTCAAGGAACAAAACATAGAGATTTTGGGTCCATGGCCTGGAAACTCCCCAGATCTTAATCCCATTGAGAACTTGTGGTCAATTATCAAGAGACGAGTGGACAAACAAAAACCAACAAATTCTTGCAAAATGCAAGCATTGATTGTGCAAGAATGGACTGCTATCAGTCAGGATTTGGTCCAGAAGTTGATTGAGAGCATGCCAGGGAGAATTGCAGAGGTCCTGAAGAAGAAGGGTCAACACTGCAAGTATTGACTTGCTGCATTAACTCATTCTAACTGTCAATATAACCTTTTGGTACTCATAATATGATTGCAATTATATTTCTGTATGTGATATAAACATCAGACAAACACAAACATAAAAACCAGAGGGCAGTAGTTCATGTGAAAATATAATTTTGGTGTCATTCTCAAAACTTTTGGCCATGACTGTAATTTCAATTGCCTGTGTATGTGTCAGAGCTGCTCATAGCTTTGATACTTTGCCTTGCTCACCATGCATCTAGCATGGTACACGAGGCTTTCCTTAGCCAGGTGATCCAGGAGTTGTCAGCTTAATAACCCCAGATTACCATGACAGCGATCGGGACCCCTGATCACATCACAGGGATCTAGTTGCTCTGCAGAGCACAGCACCTCTCCCTGTCTCCAAAATGCTGCAATTGCTATTGATCACAGCATTTAGGGGTAAACTGCCAGGAGCAGAGTGGCACCACTCCTGGCAGTGAGTGTTAGGTCTGAGTTGTAAGATTAGACGATCGTGCGGACACAACCAGGGCAATGCGTACGTCCAATGTCATGTATGTAAAGGTTTCCTGAACATACCCAGTACGTCCAATGTCGCGAACAGGTTAGATTGGATAGTTTTTTAATCTCATTGATCCTTATACATTATTATGTTCTTTTAGCAGGACAATGTATTCTAAGGGGTAGGTGACTATTGCAATATCTGTTGCTGTGGAGATTTTGGATAAGTTTAAAAAGAAAAAGCTAAATTAACGTTTGGATAAATGAGTGGACTGAAATACAATTTGGGGTTTCACAGCAGAAATTTATCCAATTAGTAAAGATGTAATCAAACACACATGATGGAAAGTTATATGTATTGGACCATCATTGATGCAGAAAAATTTACATGCAATTTAAATGCTCTTTGGAATCATGCTATGTCTCTCTATAAAATGATTTAATTAATAATTAGGGATGAGCGAGTATACTCGCTACTATTCAGTATTCGCCGAATAGTAGCGGTATTCGGGCTACTCGCTACTCTCCGTGTACTTATGTGTACTCGGGAGTAGCGAGTAGTCCTAATACTTTCGCAGTGTATCTATGGATACACTGTGAAAGTAGCCTAAAAGTGAGTAAAAGTTCCGACGCCTGCACCGGGACCGGAAAACCTCACCTCCACTCGCTGAACAAGGACCTTTCACTGTCAGCCTATCAGATAGCCGGTAGCGACCTGGCCAATCAGATGGTGCCACGTCATACCACGTGATCGATAGCAGCCACCTGATTGGCAAATTTGCAAGGTCCTAGATGTACTATTAGGACCTTGCAAACTGGCCAATCAGGTGGCCGCTAGCGATGACGAAGTTGTGACGTGGCGCCATCTAATTGGCCAGATCGCTACTGGCCATCTGATTGGCTGCTAGAGAAAGGTCCTTGTCCAGCGAGCGGAGCTGAGGTTTTCCGGTCCCTGTGCAGGCGTCGGACAGGTGAGTATGTAAGTTTATTGTTTTTTAACAACTTTTATTCACTTTTAGGCTACTTTCGCAGTGTATCCATAGATACACTGCGAAAGTATTCATACTCACTATACTCGCAATGAATGGCGAGTACCGCTACCTACTCATTGCAAGTATAGCGAGCACGAATAATAAGGTACTCGCTCATCCTTATTAATAATTATTTTCTCCCTAGTTTGTTTTTGAGATGGGGTATATTGGGAGAATTTATGTATTTGGTGCATTCCCTCTACTATTTGGATGTTTGCTTCCGTCTGCTAAATGCTCTGTCTTTATTGATATATGGTTCCACGTCTAAACTAGATAAATGCTTATAATACCTATATAACTAAGTAGTTATATATTTCCACATTGACTCTATAGCCATAACTAAGCTTTTACCATCTTGTCGAATTCCATGATGGCCGCCGCTGGTCCACATGTATGCAGCTGCATGCACCTGTCCAAATCACTAAGGGATGGAAACAAGAATATGAGAATTTTGTCTGACTGACTCCTGGTCCGGAAAGGCTGGAAATGACATTCGTGCAGCATGTGCGCTATGCATCACTTTATTTTTTTATATGGCTAAGCATTGCTGACAATACAATACATCTCCAAATACTGTTTGGGACATTTCAATTCACCCTACCATTGTATTTAGCAAGAGGTAATTCTTTTACTCATTATTCAACTTTAACATTTATAGTGGATACATTTGATTTGCTCTATACCATTGTATTTGTGTTAGATATGTTAAGCATACAACATATATTGTCCTATAATAGACTAGCTTTAATTAAGCCTTGCACTACTCCATCTGTGCTAGTGTACAACACATATGTGTGGAGCCCACTGGGAAGGGGTACTCAGTGCAGGACCGGGGTATCACGGGGAATCACGGTGGTCTTGGTCCGGACCGTGTCCCGGGCCCACAAGTAATAGGTTTGGGGGTTATTTACAGGGGATATAGTTGTGACGCCACCCGTGGTATGTGGTCAGGGTGACCACCGCTGCTGCAGAACCTCTGGGGATGATGTTTGGCAGCTGGTGATGTAACGGCTCTGCACGGGCAGAACCTGGTTTCCCGGGGCAGTGGTGATAATAGTCTATGGATGATGCAGGGCAGGGGTAGAAGTAGAGATGATTACAGTTTGTGAGGGAGAGTAGGGCTCGAGAGCAAAGATCACACAGACTCACAGTTTTGTAGTTTTCCAAGTCTTTACTGTAGATGGTATTCAGTAAGTTTTGTCTGCGGAGTCTGTACCGGGGCCGGGTTGCTCCCACCCTGACCGGGGCCTTGGCTACCTACTCCTGCGCTGTGTGTGTGGCCCTGCTGTTGCTTTAGCTAGGCTGCTGGCCCTGTCTCCCCTCACGGGTACCAAACTTGCTAGGCAACTTGAGTTTCTTTGTGTTTCTGACCCCGCCATGTTGTTTTGCTGTGGTGCAGTGAAGATATATAACCTCCACTTATCCGGTGTTTACTGTGCTATTTGTGTCAGGCACAATTTCGGATCCGGTATCCGGTCTTTGCGCTCCTCCTCCTCTGCGTAACTCAGTCTCCCAGGTGTGTTCTTTTGCTTCTCCTACTCCTTTCCTCAGACCTTGGCCGGCCTGGAACTGGACAGTGGACCGTGGGTTGAGCCTAACGCAGCTCTTTTACACCCAGGTCTTTCTTCCTCAGTCCTCTCAGGAACTGAACTAACTCCAACCGACTAACTAACTAACTGCCCACTTCCTCTCCACACCAGAATACATAGGGAAGCAGCTTTAGCTCCCCCTACTGGCCTGGAGGCGCTAGTGTAGTGTTGTGGGTTGTGTGGGGAATTAACCCTTGGTGTTGTTACTGTGGCACATTAACCCTTGGGGAGCCACATATGGTATTCCAAATTTTATTAATATGAACTGCCCAGGATATATATATATTATATATATATAAATAGCTGCAGCACTCCAGGTGAATGATGTAATCTGCCTTAATTCTAGCATCATATACAGGGTATGGCTATGCTTCGGGCTCCCTCGCCCTTCTTCCAGGCTGGAAGAAGGGCGAGGGAGCCTGAAACGTAGCCATACCCTGTATATGATGCCAGAATAAAGGTAGATTATATCAACCAACTGGAGTGCTGCAGCTATTTTTAACCATATATATATATATATATATATATATATATATATATATATATATATATAAAATCTAGAAAAAAATTCTCTGCAGCACTCAGCTACTACCAATGATGTACAAATGCTAACAAGCTGTATATATTTGTGAAAAAAGTTTAAAGTCTGCTGGCACCAGTTCACATTTTGTCTGTGAGTGCTGTGCAGTTTTTTTTCTTCCTGTTATATATATATATATATATATATATATATATATATATATATATATATATATCAGAGTATTAGAATTTGTACACTGGGTCAAGTCAATAGGGGACTTTGGCTAGTGCAATTCTGCTGGACAAAGGGTTGCTGCTGAAGCCTGTGGAGGGTGCGGTGATGCGACCCCGATGTGTCCCTGACCGGTGTACAGCACATGGGGGATTGTATCTTTTGCTCTGTGGCAGCACTCACAGGGTTAACAGTAGTGATATCTGAGCTGAGTGCTGATTGAAAGCACTCACGCCCACCTGTGATGGGATAGGAGATGATATGAGCTGCCCTGGGCTGAGGAGTGGGAGAGAAGAGGAGGAACTGCTGTGTGAAGCTAACACAGCCTGGAAGCTCTCTCAGAGAGGATGTTCATGAGACTAGTGAGCAGACGGTGCAGAGAGACCCGGGCCTATGCTGGGTTCAACCCCACCACAGGCAGAGAATGTGCACCTCCCAGAAGTGAGACGGAAACCTGGGTCTCCTAAGCGGGGCACCGTGAATAATTTTTTCCCCGCCATAAGGTGTTGGCGATGCCAGGAGTCAGGACACGCAATGGCACAGTGTCCCCTCAACACGGAGTCCATAGAATGTGGGTATACCCGCCGGATGTCCATGTTCGCCCAATCTGCCAGGGCAGGACGCTATGGGACTGGGGGTAAAAGGAGTGCTTTGTGCCAGGTTCGGCTCAATGGATATGAGGCTACGGCCCAGTTGGACATCGGGAGTGGTGTGACCCTTGTGCGTGCCTCCTTGGCCTCTGGATCCCAACCCACCGGCCGTACGGTGCGAGTGCTTGGGGTCCATGGGGACCACCGTAGGTATCCGACAAGGAGGGTCACTATCACTACCCTGTCCGGACGGGTTCGACATGAAGTGGGGGTGGTGAAGACACTGCCTTTCGATATGATTTTGGGGAGGGATTTTCCTCTGTTCTGGACTCTGTGGGAGAGGCAAACTAATCCTCAGGTAGTGAATGGTCCAGGCCCTGAGCCCAAAGATCCAACTCTGAGACACCTGCCATAGGGGTCACCACTATAGGGAAAGAGTGTAATCCCGATAGGTGTTCCCTAGAGGTAAAGGCAGGAGGTTTCAGAGCGTACAACCCCCCGCATACAGGTGCAGAAGTGCCAACCACAATGTCCCAAGACCCGTAGATGTACTCACGGTACAGACAGTGACTCCACTGTGGACTTAGGGCTACGGGACTCAGATGACCTGCCCAATCGTGTAGCAGACAACATAGCGTCAGGACTCCACATAGCCAAAGGGATAGGTGGACCGCGCTACCACACTGGCCGTTGGGGGAGGGGGAGACCTCCCACAGATATGCCTCTGAGACATAGAGTGACTGGGTCTGATTGGCCTTGGTACACAAGGAAACAGTTGGTGTCAGACGCGGACGGCCCTGGTCGACGGTCCCCTCGACCGGTGGGCCCAGAGGACGGGGAGGCCCTGTCTCGAGGCCCCGGATCATGGGCTTGTGTTCAGCCCCACGGGCTTGAACAGAGGGGGGAGGTATGTGATGATGTGACCCCAATGTGTCCCCTGACCGGTGTACAGCACATGGGGGATTGTATCTTTTGCTCTGTGGCAGCACTCACAGGGTTAACAGTAGTGAGATCTGAGCTGAGTGCTGATTGAAAGCACTCACGCCCACCTGTGATAGGATAGGAGATGATATGAGCTGCCCTGGGCTGAGGAGTGGGAGAGAAGAGGAGGAACTGCTGTGTGAAGCTAATACAGCCTGGGAGCTCTCTCAGAGAGGATGTTCATGAGACTAGTGAGCGGACGGTGCAGAGAGAGAGTGGTTGTGTGCTGATAACACAGCCTAGCAGTGAGGACCTGGCCCTCACCAGTGGACCCGGCCAGGACAGAGCCTGTCCTAGGTACAGAGGTACAGTGTGTGTTGGATGAACAGAGTTGTACCGGCTGCACCCCGGAATCTGGAGGTCTGTAATATACCTGAACTGTACCATTAAACTGTGTGTTATGTGAACAGTTGCCTGGGTCACTGCCTTCCGTCGTGCCGATCCTAACCGCTACCTTACAAGGGGTACCGTGTAAGCTCCTTCTAGCTTATTGATTTATTAGAGACATTTATCTATTGAGGCCCAACCCTACCTCGTATCCCTTTGCAATGGCGTATACAAAGAACACTTATTCTTAGTTGTGTTCTACCCTTATTTTGGGATGTTTATTTAAAATTTAAAAACAACAAACTAAAAGTAAAATTAAAATAGTTCTGGATGTATTCTTGCTTAACTGAAATAATTTTGTATATTTTTATGGTCAGAGCAGAGTGCAGCTTCTCTTTTTTAGTGCTACAAATGTATAACTATGTACCTGCCGTCATAT
Organism: Allobates femoralis; assembly: GCA_033576535.1. Classification (NCBI taxonomy): domain Eukaryota; kingdom Metazoa; phylum Chordata; class Amphibia; order Anura; family Aromobatidae; genus Allobates; species Allobates femoralis. The sequence goes on from JARQOC010000002.1 coordinate 515,331,540, forward strand.
GTGTATGAAGATAAATAAATAATTGAAAGAAAAATTACATAAGGTGTCCCGCATATTTTTGATTCTCAGTGGCGATAAAGCGGACATCTCCCAGCTGCGCGTTTTATATTGGCTGAGTATTAAATACGGGGGACCCCCATGATTTTTTCAAATAATGTAAATAATTATCTTAAAAAATCAATGTAATTGTCAAGCCCCAGGCCCTGGGGTACTCGGGTATCAGGCTCGGTGTCTGTTTCGGGGACGTCACAGGTGGCAGCGCCTGAGCCCGTGGTCTGGGTGGCACTTCAAAAAGGGATTATTTACAGGGGAATAAAAGTTATTGTCATGTGACGCCACCTGTAGTACCTGGTAATGGGTCACCAGCGCCGCCACAGTCCGCCGGAGTTAGATGGGATTGCAGCTAAATTGACAAAGCCCCCTTCAGGTAGGGCTGTTCCTCCGGGGCAGCGTTCCTGGAAGGGAACAGGTAGATGTAGAAACTCACACAAAAGCAAAGTCACTTTCTCCCGGGTACTTTACTGTCAACTTGTAGCAGCATCAGATACAGTTTACAGTTCAGCAAGATGTTATAAATAACAGGTAGCTTTACGGGTGGCTGCAAGTGGTTCCCAGGTGGTATGGTGGAACCCTTGGTACACCTTTGTTGACAAACCCGTGTCCTTTTTCCCCGCCTAGGAAGGGCCTATACCCAGTAGCTCCATGTAGGTAGTACCGGGGGTCCTCTCCCTCATGGTGAGAAAGCAGGTAGACCACTCCGTCTAGTAGGGTGCTATGGCTGATAAACAAGCCACAGCAGCCAGTTGCCGACTGCAAAGCTGAACTCTGGTCGGATCCTTAGGTCCGGCGTTCCCGTGGTGGACTGGAGTATCCCCTGGAGAATGGTCGCTCCACTCTGAGGATCTCCCTTTCTCTCTAGTGTCTGGACTTCTCGTGTCAGGCACCCTCTTTCAGGACCTCCTCAAGGTCTCTTCTTCTTCCCTTCTGTTCAGCTTGAAACCGCCCTGGGTTGACCTTCCGCCTTGTTCCACACTCTTTCCAAATCTCCTCCTTCGACTGTTCCAAACCCTCTCCCTCTCTTGCCCACTAGAGAGGGACTACTCTTGCTCCTAGTTAGCCATTCTGCTGACAAAAGACCTCCTTGATCCCCCTAGAGGTGAATATATCCCCTCCCGGGTAACCTCCCTCCACTCAGCTAATGTGGGAGTGCTGGGAATGGGTCCCACCCACCATCCTAGGGTCCACCTGCAGCTGGGGCATTTACACCTCTTTTACGGGTGTAGTACCCCTCCGTGATGCCTGCATATGTAGGGTGCCACATAATGTCTCCCCCAATTTGATGCTCAGCCAAGATAAAGCACATTGCTGGGGGTTGGTATTCTCACTCTGGGGAGGCACATAGTTATTACCTCCCCCAGGTTAAGAATATCATCCTGCGGTCGCCCCAAAAATTGGCACATTCAATAGAACTGCCAATTCCTGGCAATTTACCTGGCTCTTCCCGATTCCCTATTGTAGAAAAGGTTAATGACAGCTGAGTATTGCCAGCTGTCTTATGTCCTAGATTGGTAATGTTCAGGTCTCTTTGAGACCCTCACATCACCAATCCTATAGGTAAATAATTAAAAAACAGACCCAGAAAATCCTTTATTTACAATTAAACACTCTGACAAACCACTATTACCCATTTATTAACCCCAAAAACGCCCAACTCTGACGGTAGCCCACAACATGATGTCCCTCGATGAAACCCTGCAACTCTGCTACATCTCAAAGAGCGGAGACATTACAGTGTCCACTCATCACAAGCAACTCTCTCACACTGACAGTCACTGCAGTGAGAAATATAATGCGTGGGAGTTCATCTGAGGTCACTGCTTGGGTATTGTGATAACCACGCCAGCTGTGACCTCAGATGAACTGTCTGACTTCACTGCTTTCACAGTTGGGACTCTGTCATTGTGAGACCACTACTGATGCTGAACAGTCTAACCATGCAGTGCGATGTAGCGGAGCAGGAGAGCTTCATCAAGGGACATCGTGTTGTGGATTTACCATCGGAGCTAAGTATGTTTGGGGTAAATAAATTGGTTTTCTTTGTGTTTTCTTTATAAAAGATCTTTCTCTATGTTTTATTTCAAATAAAGTATTTTGCTCTGTGTGTTTTAATTATTTAAACATAGGATTGGTGATGTAAAGTTCTCACAGAGGTCTGAACATTACCAATTGAGGGCTTGATGACAGCTGACAATACTCATCTGTCATTAACCCTTTCTATTACCCTGTTTGCCACTGCACCTGTTCCACTCCTGGTGCTTTGCCCTGGCTCAGCCTGTTGCCCTGGTGCAGTGATAAATATGGTAATGATATTTGGGGTTGATGCCAGATGTATAATGTCAGATGGAAATCAAGCCCAGAGGTTAGTAATGGTGAGGCATCTATCAAATATTTCACATTACTAACCAAAACAAAAATACGGTAACCACAACATAAAAAAAAAGTTTTGAAAATAAAAAAACACCTTCCCTCTTTCAACAATTTATTATTTATCTGGAGTGGCTGCAGCCTTGTATTTTGAGGCTGGGGAGGACCAATAGCCATGGCTCATTCCACTACAAGAATACCAGACCCCAGCTGTCAGCTTCACCTCGGCTAGTGATTTAATTTGGGGGGGACCTCATGTTTTTTTAAATCATATATTTACTAATAATTAATTAAATAAATGCATGGGGTGACCTCTCTTTTGGTGCCCAACCAAATGAATGCTCCTGGCTGCAACTTTGCCCCAGCTTGCTATCAAACACAGGGAAGGAATTCCATGTCATTTTTTAAATTAATTATTTCTTTAGTGACTAAATTTAAAGCATAATACCCTTTAGTGCCACATGAAAGGCACTAATGAGAGCAAGGTTACAACACATAGAATATGTAGGGGATGGGACATTATATAGCTGTTGTATCTCTATCTTTCTTTCTATTTATCCTTTATTGATAATGCATCTATATTTACAAATCTTTAACACATAAAAACATATATTTCAGTGACATGCAATTCTTCTGGTACGTGTTACATGAATGTCAAACGTATCATCCATGTGTGGTACATGTGGTAGCCTTGCTGCTGAAAAAAATGGACATGTGTAGATCACATGGGAACATGTATGGACTCCTGGTCCGTTTGAAAAAACAGACGTGAGGATTACTTTAAAATTCAATGTGTTTTCATGCTTATGTGTCTCCGGTACGTGTGAAAATGGACCCCACACATACCAGAGATGTGGTGTTGGCCTTATAGAGATTTCTGCACTGCTATTGCTGGGGCTGCATTTGCCCTTTACTGTAAACATAAGGCTTCTCACTTTCATACTTTGGGGCATAGTATAAAATGAATGTACATCATAAGCATGGTGTGATTGATATTCTACTAATTTTTAGTCAAAGTGTAAAGAGGACCGGTCACCCCCTTGGTGCTTTCCAAACTGAAAGCACCCCTGAATGCAGCGTGTCTGCTGCATTCAGCGAAGGGGTCCCTCATGTCTCTGGCCTCCCTGTATGTTGTATAAAACACTTTAGAAAGTGTACAGATAAGGAGTCCGGGAGACGTACTGAGTAATGCTTCCTCGCTGCTCCCTGGTGTCCTCCCCACCTACGGCCCTCTTTGTGCCACCTCCAGCCCCCTCTGTAATTCCTCCTTTATGTGTCTCCCCTCCTTAGCAGCTCAATGCTGCTCTTCTTCTGAAGTGACGCATAAAGGAGGCGTTACTGAGGGGGCTGGAGCTGGTACAGAGAGTGCTAGAGGCGGGGAGGACACCAGGGAGCAGCGAGGACGCATTACTGAGTAAGTCCCTCCGGACGCCTTATTTGTACACTTTCTAATGTGTTTTATACAACCTTTAGGGGAACCAGAGTCATGGGAGACCCCTTCCCTGAATGCAGTAGACACACTGCATTTGGGGTGCTTTCAGTTTGGAAAGCACCAGGGGGTGACAGGTCCACTTTAAAAAAAAAAGTTTCAAATATTTTTTTCTTCCTTCCAAAATCCTATTTCATCTATGAATAGTTTCTATAAGACTTTATGCTACTGTGTTTAATAAGTATGATTTAACTATAAATTGAAAAATCGCAATACCAGTCAATAACTACAATCGCCTTTACTGAAAATTGTACATTCCATGGATGGCATTTACTTACTTATCAGTAAATCATTACAATACATTTAATACATATGGCTTTGCAAACAAAAAGGATAAATGTAACAAATAAAAAAACATTGGCCAATGTCAATGTTCATTCTCTTGTTAAACTAACGTGTTTTGTGACCACTTACAGTATTGCTAGCTAAATGATACCACCGAGCTGTAACACGTTACATTGCTTTTTACTGTACTTTTTTCAAATGTTATTGTGTAGCAGCATTAATTCACATTACCTACAAATACAAGGTAAATCTGACACCAAGTACAGATATAAATGTATCTTTATTGAATAGCAAAACAATTAAAAAGATTAAAAATATATCTCATTGTAGGAAAGGTTTTTGTACATGGTACAATTTTTTATACAATTTTAATTACATTTTTTTCAAACCTTTTAACTATGGGAATGTAGTACCTCTCTTAATTTTGCCATTTTGGTGTAAGCATTAACCCCTTCAGCCCCCGGGCGATTTTCATTTTCGTTTTTTGCTCCCTTGCTTCCAAGAGCCATAACTTTTTTATTTTTCCGTCAATGTAGACACTTGACAGCTTGTTTTTTGTGGGACGATATGTACTTTCATATGCAATCATTTATTTTACCATATAGTGTACAGGGAAATTGCAAACAAATTCTAAATGTAGTGAAATTGCAAAAAAAAGTGCAATAACACATTTGTTTTTTGGGTATTTTAATCGCCATGCTCACTATATGGTAAAACCGACATGACGGGGTGATGCCTCGGATCTGTACGAGTTCATAGACACCCAACATGTATACCTTTATTGGTATCTAGGTGCTGAAAAAAAATTCAGAAATTTGCAAAAAAACAAAAACAGACTTTTTGCGCCATGTTCTGTGACCCATTGCTCCCTCATTTTTTGGGATCTGGGGCTGCATGATGGCTTATTATTTGTGTCTTGAGCTAACGTTTCTAATGATATTATTTTTGGGGGGTCTGCAGTTTTGATCGCCCGTTATTGCATTTTATAGCACAGTTGAGGCGACCAAAAAAACGGAATTTTGGCTTTTGGACCATTTTTTCCATTACGGAGTTTACGGCTCTCATTAATGAATTTAATATAATGATAGATCGGGTGATTCTGAATGCGGCAATACCAAACATGTGTATTTTTTAAATTTTTTTAATACTTTTATTGTGATTGGGGGAGAAGGGGGGTGATTTGAACTTTTATATTTTTTTTTTTACAGGTTTTTAAAAACTTGATTTTTTTATTAATTCTTATTTTTACACTGCCCCTTTAAGAGGCACCTTCCTGCACAGTCCGTTCACTTCTGGAAGATACAGATGAGCTGCAGCTCATCTGTATCTCTCAGAATCGCGGACCTGTTGTGGTTGGCAGTGCCTGCCAACCACAACAGGAAACTGCGCTCAGACAGCATCCAGGGTCTAGCCAGGGCCCCGGGCTGTCACATGAATGCTGGAGATCCCGCGATACTATGGCGGCATCTCCGGAGCAGGCGGGGTACAGCGCACTCCCCGCCGCGGCCGCCTTGGAGCCCGCTGTCAGAGATTGACGGCGGGATCCAAGGGGTTAACAGCGCCGATCGGATCCCGGATCCGATCGGCGCTGTTACCCCGACATCTCAGCTGATGAGATCAGCTGAGATGTCGGTGCTTTGATGTGAGCTCCGTGCCGGAGCTAACATCAAAGCCCCCTTACCGGCTCAGGACGTTGTACAAAGTCCTTTCACGGCAAGGGGTTGTTAATTCACTGCTGACTTTAGACAGATCTACTAAACAAGACAGTGTGAATGTGAAAACAAATCTTTACTTAATAATTTTTACTTACGCATTGCAATTAATTACTGGTAATTACAAAAATAATGGAATAAAAAACTGTTCATCCTTTGTAAGTCAGTATTTAGTAGTAATATCGTGAGCACAAATTAGAGCTGGAGTCTGTGAAGGTTGAATATTATCCTCTATACCTGTTTATCCCTTAATTTTACATTGCAAAACAGTTCAAACCCAAGTGTTTTTTGATATCCTGACACATTTTATTCATGTATCTATTGCATAGTAACACAGATTTTATATATTGAAGTTATATCTCACAAATGCTCAGGATTAATGGAATTTCAGGTGCTGCTTTAGGAGATGTGACACATATCTCAGTATGTGACCCTTAAAATGGTACCTTTTCAGCTTTCAACTCCCTCCACCCCTAACTGGTACTTTATTATGTCCAGCACTGTTCTTCCTGCACTCCTTAAACACATCAGGAATAGTGATAGGTAAGCCCGAACTGTAAAGTTCGGGGTCCATACCGAATACCTAGTGTTCGGGCATGGCTCCTGAACACGGAATTCCCTGAGAAGTTAGTGTTTTAGTATGGGTTCAGGTTCAGCTGAGAGGGCTGTAAAAGAAAGTAAAATGATGACCCCTTTACCCTCCGGCAATTTTCTGTTTTTCATTTTTCTCCTCCCTTCTTCCAAAAAACCATAATGTTTTTATTTTTATGTCAATATAGATGTATGAGAGCTTGTGTTTTGAGGGATGAGTTGAACTTTTGAATGCCATAATTTATTTTACCATGTAGTGTACAGGAAAATGAAAAAAAAAAAAAAAACAACTGTGATGAAATTGCAAAAAAAAAGTTCAATTATATGTTTGTTTGTTTGTTTGTTTGTTTTTATTCATCATGATTATCATATGGTAAAACCAATGTGTCAGTATGGTGTCTCAGGTCAGTATGAGTTTGTAGATACCAAAATGCAGAAATTTTTAAAGAGAAAAAATTACATTTTTGTGCCATTTTCCATGACCCGTAGTGTTCTCATTTTTTGGGGCTCTGGAGCTGTGTGATGGCTTATTTTTTGAGGCTTGACCTGACATTTCTAATGATACAATTTTTGGGTAGATGTGCATTTTTGATCGCCTGTTATTGCATTTTATTGCAATGTTGCGGCAACCAAAATAACGTAATTTTGACATTTGAACTTTTTTCCTCGTTACGCAGTTTACCGATCAGATTAATACATTTTATATTTTGAAAGATGTCTGAACATGGCGATACCAAATATGTGTATTTTTTTTCATTGGTGCAAAAGAGAGGTGGTTTGAACTTTTATGTTGTTTTTTTTCATAGTTTTTAAAACTTTTTTTCTTTATTTTACACTTGCCCCTAGTGGGCCTCAGTGCTGCACTGTCCAATCGCTTCTGCTATGCAGAGACATGCTTCAGCGTGTCTCTGCATGGCAGAAATCATCACTTTATGTGGATGCCGATGCTTGCCAGTGGTGCTTTAGATTGCACTGTCAGTGATTGACAGCACAATCAAAAAGGGTTAACAGCACTAATCCAATTGGTACTGTTAGCTATACATGTCAGCTGATAAGATCAACTGAGATGTGTGGGGGATTATGCAAGCTCAGTATGTGAGCTCCCATCAGAGGGATAAACATGGCCAAGGGTTTATATATAAGCTCTTGGTCATGAAGGGGTTAAAGCAGGAAAATCATACTTACCATTCTCAGTTGCTGCAGTCAGGCTTACTTTGGGGTCATTAAGTTCATTTTTATTCACTGCACTGGCTCCAACAGCTAATCTCAGACACCCACTCTCTGTAACAGCATCTGTGATTGACTATTGCACCCCCACCCATTGGGCCACCACCTGTGATTGGATACCATATACCTGTCATCATATGTGTCTAAAAATAAATAATTCAAAAAAATCCCTGGTATTTTTGATTCATAGCACAGATAAAGCAGCCAGCTATGGGCTGCTACCCCAGCTGCCTGGTTTTACTTTGGCTGGCAATAAAAAATACAGGGGAGACCATTATTTTTTTTAGTTATTTAAATAAATAATTACCAAAGTTAATCCAGGGGTTTAAAAGGAGTTTAAAATCATGTAGCACCACCCTCCTTACCAGTGTATGCATAAAAACATTTGATTTCTATTCACATCTACATTATGGTTTCTGTTTGCAATGGCAAACCCAATGCAATTCTAAATACTTAGCATAACAGATCCTACTGGCGTATAATATGGCTAGTCAAGGTTTCAGCACAATAAAATACAACAATTTTGTTTTTTTAATCATGTGTGATAAAATATGTGAAGGAGGCTGCTAAGAGAGACTGCGAGGCCGATATGTATTAACCCACTCATGTTCCACACAGCAATGTTTATGATATTTTTCCTGTAGAAATAGATGCTCCACTAGAGCTAACCCTATAGTGCAACCAAATTTCAATAAATCATTAAATCACATAAAAATGCAATTTCAATATCAGGATTAAAGGCAAAGTTTGATGTTAGGTTATGATAAAATATGTAACTTGTATCTGAATATTTTAAATTGTAACACAAAGGTTCACATCACAACCATAAGTTACATGATATTACTTATGTTATTAAATATTCCTTTCTGCCTAACTACTCACTACTCATTTTTTCTTTTGTCTAAAAAACCATCTGCATATACTGAATGATCTAACCCTAAAGCCGTAATAAGAAAACAAAAACAACAGCCCGACAATAGGGATCCTATTCATTTAAAAAAAGCATTCTTTAGATTACTATGCAAAAGAGCAAAATATCAAGTCTCTGACATTTTTCATTTAAACAAGTGCACTTGACTTGAGAAAAAAATGAATTCATCTATGCGCCCTTTCAAAGCCTTTACACAACTTTTTACAGCTAAAATGATTGTAAGTGCTAAGTAATGTATTGTTTCTATTTTCACCCGATGCTATTAATCAAATTCTTCTTCAAGAGAAAATGTTTTTTAACATGGCTTTTTTTCCATTACCTCATTATTTAATACCCTATCATTTTGTGACCCAATTATGAAAACTGAATACTTCAAGATACCAGGTATGCATGGACATGAAGCATTAGCAAAAATGACAGCAGTTATCTTCTATTGCTAGAGTTTATACTTCAAGTTACAAAAGAGGGAGCTCATTTTTTTTTCCCCACTGCCTTCTAAGAGCAATAATTTATTTTTGTCAACATAACATTATCAAGATTTGTGTTTTAGACGATGGTGGCATTTTATAGCATGATTTTGGTGCCCAAATAATGTGTTGAATAAGTTGTGCTTTGTGTTAAGGGGCTAAATTCCAATATCACCGATTTCACTATTGTTTAATATTGATAATAACAATACCAATTTTGATTTAGTTTTACATTTATCTTTGCACAATAAAAATTAACTTTTGAAATGTGATTTTGCTTCTGTATCACCATATCTTGAGAAACATATCTTTTTCCATTGAATTTACGTTTTAGATTTTTGTTGTCTAAAGGTAGGGTTTCAATATAAATTTTTTTATCACTTCTGTAATACACCACAATAAATCGGTCTGCCAGACCTGATAACCTTCATGAAATACTAGACTGTCATAGCAACCTGTCTATACCTCCCCTGAATGTCACATATGTTTGAGTTGATGATATTTCTACTCTTTTAAAAGCTGTTGTTGCAGCTAAGAAGTTAAATGGTCAAGATGAGAGTTATTAATGAGCTTGTACAGACTCAAAACCACACATTAGTGGAACACTGTGAGATGTAAATTCAATCAGAGGCATTAAAAAACATGGATTACATTTGTCAAGAAGCTACAATGTCAAAGATAAGGATGCAAAGGCTATTTTTTTTCTAAAATGAGTGTAACAAATTTATTCTTGACCTTATTATATATACTGTCAAAAATAAGAGTAAAACATCTTCAAACTACCACCTTCTTCAGTATACCAACAATTATCTAGTACAGTTTTTTCATGGACATCCAGATGGAGGCTATTATGTTTGGGTATAATGTCCAAAAATGAAAGTGGCAAAGGCATGGAAATAAAGGAATTTAGAAAACAGAAGAACCAATGAGAAGACACAGCATGTGAGATATAGGGAATGCAAAAGACAAGTGAGTACTGTATACGTGCTTTTTATTAACCAAACCCAGTAGATTCAATTCACATTAAATTTATTTGACATGAATCAAATTAAGCAACTGACTTTGAACTAATTTGCTAGATTTGGGCAAATTATCTTTTTTTTTTCTCAATGGAATTTGACTTGATCTTGAGTCATGAGGACTTGATATATGAATGATCTTTAAGAAGATTGATCTTGAGCAAGTCTAGATTTGGGAAAATTATCTTTTTTTCTTAACAGCATTTGACTTGATCTTGAGTCATGATGACTTGATGTATGCATTATCTTTAAGAAGATCGATCTTGAGCAAGTCTAGATAGGTTAACCCTCTCAGTAATGGAGCCAATTTTCACCAAAACGACCAGACCAAATTTTACAAGTCTGACCAGTGTAACTTTATGCAGTCATAACTCTGAAATGCTTTCATGGATCCCAGTGATTCCAATAATTTTATTAAAACATATTGGATTTTTTGATACTGGTAAATTTAGCTCAATCTTTTTTGTGTTTATTCGTGAAAAAAAATTGAATTTTGACAAACATTTTGAAAATGTTTCAATTGTAAACTTTTCATTTTTTTTCTTCCATTAAACCAGAGAGTTATATAATACAAAGCAATTATCAAACATTTCCCGCATGTCTACTTTACATCTGCATAATTTGGGAACCAATTTTTATTGTTAGTAAGTTAGAAGGGTTCAAAGTTCCTCAGCAATTTCTCATTTTTACATCAAATTTTTCAAAACCATTTTTTTAGGGACCATATCACATTTAAAGTCACTGAGTGGCATATGTAAACAGAAAATACCCAAAAGTGACACTATTCTAAAAACTGCACCCTTCAGATCACTCAATCCACATTCAAGAAGTCTATTAACACTTCAGGTGCTTCACAGGAATGAGTGCAAAGTGGAATGATAAAAGAAATAAAATTTATATTTTACCTAAAAATGTTGTTTTAGCCTCAATTTATGTACTTTAACAAAGGATAGCATGCCAAAATGTGTTACCCAGTTTATCCTGAATACGCTGATACCCAACATGTAATCAGAAACCTCTATTTGAACAAACGGGAGGTACCGAAAGGGAAAGAGCACTGTTTGAATTTTGGAAAGCAAATTTAACTGAAATAAATGATTGGCACCATGTTGTATTTGCAGAACCCCTAAGGTACCTCAACAGCAGAACCCTCCCCCCCCCACAAGTTACCCTATTTTGGAAACTAGACCCCTCAAGAATTTTATTTAGGGGTATAGTAAGCATTTTAAACCCACCCCACATGTACTTCACAGAATTTGATAACAATAGTTCTGTTTGGACAAATGGACACAGAATGGACAGAGCAATATTTGAATTTTGGAAAAGCTGAAATAGATTGCGGGCAGCTTGTCACTGCTGCTACGGGCTTAAACAACACTAACCAACACAAACTTTCTTTCCCCAATTTATTGAAGGAAAAAAGTTCCAACGTAGTCCAGTTTGAGGTTCCTCTACAAATCTCACTTTCACAGTATATGTGTGCACCCTCCCAGAGGTATGAGGTGTCATCATGACCACAGTGAGGTCATGACAGTTCAGGATCCTCCGGTCACAAATGGGTTAACTATTATCTCATGATGATCTCCAGAGCAGGAGAGCACCATGGGATCACAATTTACCCCTGTGTGATCATGGATCCGAACCTGTCATGACCTCACTGAGGTCAGAAAATGTTATTTTCCTGACAGGGCAGAGCAGAAGTCCGCCCAGAAGGATCGAGACATGGCAGAGGGAGACAGAGCGAATGATTGGAAGGACAGAGGGACCAAGGTACTGATGAGGGGATACCAGAAGGGGTGGAGGCAGACTAGGGATGTGAGGTAGAGATGGGCAGACTTTTCCTTTTCCCACACTCGTCAAGTTTGGCACCATCTTGAAAGTGGGGATGGGGGCGACTCGTGGAATTGGAGAATTTGGGGCACTGGGGGACTTTAAAGCAATAGGGGTGGACATTTTTCAGTCATCTGAGATGTTTGATCATGTCATATCAAAGAGAAATCATTGTTTTACTGGCAATGTTAGTTTATGTCATGTCATCATTGGTATACCGTGTTTCCAGTGACTGTATAATGGTGATCATGTGACTGGACAGGAAAAAAACAGTCTAATTCTTAATCTCCAGGGTCTCAGCTAACCCCAGCAGCTGAAACCTCGGATATTTTCTCACAATCGGAGGTGTTACAGTTTTTTTCTTTTCTGCTGTCAAAAGACGGCAGAAAAAAAGAAGTACCCTCATTTTCCAATGTCTAAAATCGTGCATCCGACACTATCGGGTTATTCAGGGTCTTCTCTGGTTATTTTGATTGTTTCAAGCCATCGTTTACTAGACTTCCACTTCACCTTGTTCCTTCTGTTCTTCCGACCATTATGCCCTTCTCCAGTGATTGCTCGCTTCGAATCATGTGTCCAAAGTAGGCAGGATCCTTTCTACTAGTGACATGACTAGCTTGATTTGCTCCAAAACTGATCTGTTTGTTCTTCTTGCCATTCATGCAGGGTCAGCATTTGAAGGGCTTACTGGGCAAGTTCCCAGGGCCCCCAGGCACACAGGGGCCCATGCTCATCCCTTCTATTCTATGCTAATCTAAGGAATCTTTCAGGCTGCATTTACTTTCTCTTCCTGCAGCCAGCAAGCAGACAGAAGATGCTGGCAGAAGGGTCATAATACACAGTCCCATTTCTGCCTTTGCATTGGAGTTCCCAATTCACATGTCTCTAGGCAGTTGTCAGCACTGAAGGAGAGGAGGCAAAGATGAGTTCACCTTCTGTATTGCTATGCCCCTGCCCAGTGTTATTTATGGCTTCATTGGTGATCACAGAGGCATAAGCGGTCACGGTGTATACAGCTCTGTGCTCTGCATCTTCTCCTGTCTGACCTCTGGCCGTCCATCCTCAGTGACAGGATTATTAGCGATACATTGTCTTGAACACTGCGGTTCAGTGTCAGGACCTTACTGCACAGCCTGAAAGTGACACTTGATCACTGACATTACACAGCAGGACACAGTACAGAAGTCATGCTGCCTCCCAGGGAAGTGTTCCTATAGGCAACAGCACAGCACTGGCCACTGGTGAGTTATTTTTACTGCACCTCAACAAACCAGTCCACACACTGCACAGCAACACACCAGTCCCAAATTGCTCAGCAACACACCAGTCATACACTGCACCTCAATACACCAGGTACAAAATGTCCCTCAACACACCAGTCACACACTGAACCTCAACACACCATTCACACACTGCACAGCAACACTAGAATCCAGGGTAATGTAAAGAAAGAAAAAGATAACCTCCAGACATTAAATGATCAGTGGCGTATTGCCAATGCTCCCCCTCCCACACTACCCGGCATCACAATTTCAATTGTATCAGCATCCCAGATGTTTATACAGTTGAAAGCAACGATGAAAGAGGGAGCGGAGCGCTGTCTGCCTCTTCCTCCTTCATTGTCAGGGCTGGCGTACACGGATAGTCAGTGTAGATTCCAATGTGGTGACATCACAGTCACAATATCGGTCATGTGACACTTATATGTTATCACAGTGTTCAGAAAGTTCAAGCTATCAAAATATACAAATAAGTAATCTGAATCGGTAAACAAAAAAAATTAATGAATGACAAAATTAATTTTTTTTGGCTGCTGTAATACCAGAGAAAAATGTGTAACAAGTGATCAAAATGTCATATCAATCTGAACATAGAATTAATAAATACATTGTCTTGCCTTGTAATCAGTAGTGATTGTTCTGTGCCCATCATTCTTTATTATCCTGTGTAAAGGTTACAAGTAATGAATGACTGCAATATTGTCAATAACACTTGTTTATCAGCCTGAACTCATGTAACCTGTTTGTGTGTAAGGGTGCAATATATGAGCATATAGGGCTCCCTTTAATCTTATGCTCAGGGCCCCACTTTGCCTAAAGGCCCCATTACACATAGCGATATCGCTAATGATATCGCCACAACACATTTTGTGATGTTGCGACGACCTCGCCATCGATATCGCTGCGTGCGACACGTAGCAGCGGGGTCCCCCCCCCGCTGTGAGATCTCTGATTGTTATGGAATGGCCTGGACCATTTTTTCATCATCGGTCTCCCACTGGGCTTGCTGCATTAGTGTGTGTGACAGGGAAAACGACCAACGATCTCCATGCTATGCCCATGACTATGACAGATCTCAATGATGTCGGGAGTTGCTGCATCGTTGGGTAGGTCTGGCTGTGTGGCATCTCACCAGTGACCACTTAGGGACATTCCAGTGATCCCTGCCAGGTCGTATCATTGTCGGGATCGCTGGAATGTTGCTAGGTGTAACGGGGCCTTAACACTAGTCCTGCATTCATGGTGTTGATAACATCCTTCTTCAGCACAATTTTTAAAAGTGGATTATTCTGCTTCTGTCTTATTTCTTTAATGTCGACGTTTTGCATCTATCTGTTAACACAGAAAATACAAAACTATGTACGATCTGTGTCTATGAACTGTGATCAACTTGTATTTTTGGCTGAGTTTAGTTCTGACGATATAGTGTAAATAACATAAGCATTATTCTATGCATCATATATCAGTTGAAACCAATTTGTTGTTTCAATACTTTACTAATATTTCTCAATAATAAAAACTTCTAAGAGCAATAGCTAATACATTTTACTAGCAAAGAAACTTACATGAGGGCTGTTTTACAAATCTGTAGTTTTCAGTAGAGATTTTCAAAGAGATAGGTCTTTTGGTTTATTTTTATTTTTTATTTTGTTCAACAATTTACTTTGATAAATGATTCTACATAGAGTTAGTTAAATTTAACAAATAATGTGTTAATTATATAGTAAGGTTTATTTTTTTTTCTCAAAAACTCAATTATAAAAGGAATTGCAGTTCATGTTAAGATTTGTGTATACTAATGTGTGTTTCAGAATATGAAAGCAGCAATCTCTTGAATAATACAGTATATATAGAATAATGTAGGTGATATTCTTGTATTGCCTTTTTTCTTGGCTACGTATGATCCCTCTGTAAAAAAAAAAAAACAAGAGAGCGAGAAAAAAATTCAACATACATTTCTTTATTTCTGGAAACTCTACACTTCAAGACACAATCCACTTGGGAGCACTTTGCTATTCAATTACACTTCACTGTGTCATTTCCTAATTTACATATTTTTTCATAATTATTCAGCTAGCCTCAAACCTGCCTACATTATAGCAATCGTACTCCTAGTTCCTTTTCTTGAATTTTAATTGCAACTGAATAAGATGTAGAGGATGTTTGCCTGTTATCTGAATTGAAAGTACACTTTCCGCATGTATGTGTTGAAAGAGTGCAACGTAGAACACTAGACTGCACTGGACTGCATCACAGTCTATATAATAATGCTAGGGATATCTCATAAATAGTATACAATCAATACACTGTAATATTTAGCAAATAAGGTAATAACCTGATAGTCCTTTAAATAATCCTCTTAAAATGCCACCTTTTCTTATCATATATTTGGAATTTGTGTAGCCTGTAAACTTAGCTGAGGCATAACTAAATGTATTCAAAACTTTAGTTACAAGTATATCTCAATAAATTAGAATATCATCAAAAGATATTTTATTTCAGTAATTTAATATAAAAAGTGAAACGCATTACAGTCATTAAAAAAAGAGGAATCTATTTCAACAGTTTATTTATGTTAATGTTGATGATTATGGTTTTAGCCAATGAAAATCCAAAAGTTATTATCTAATAAAATTAGAATATTATACAAGACCAACTGAAAAATTATTTTTAACTCTTAAATGTTGGCAAACTGAAAAGTATGTACAGTAAATGCGCTCAATACTTGTTCCGGGCTCCTTTTGCATGAATTACTGCATCAATGCGGCGTGGCATGTAGACGAACAGTCTGCGACACTGTTGAGGTGTATGGAAGCCCAGGTTGTTTTGATAGCAGCCTTTAGCTTCTCTGTATTGTTGGGTCTGGTGTCTCTCATCCTCCTCTTGACAATACCCATAGACTCTTTATGGTGTTTACGTCATTCATTGCTGGCCAATCAAACACAGCGATACTATGGTTAGAAAAAACAGGTATTGGTACATTTGGCAGTGTGGGCAGGTGCCACATTCTACTGTAAAATTAAATTGCAGAGGGAAGCATAAAGTGCTCTAAAATCTCCTGGTAGACAGCAGCGCTGACTTTAGTCTTGATAAAACACAGTGGACCTGTAGCAGTAGATGAGATGGCTCCCCAAACCATCACTAATTGTGGAAACTTCACATTAGACCTCAAGCAGCTTGGATTGTATGCTTCTTCACTCCTCCAGACTCTAGGACCTTGATTTCCGAAGGAAATGCAAAATTTGTTTTCATCTGAAAACAACACCTTGGACCACTGACCAACAGTCCAGTTCTTTTTCTCCTTGGCCCAGGTAAGACGCTTCATGGTCATGAGTGGCTTAATACAAGGAATGCGACAGTTTTACCCCATACCCTGAATATGTTTGTGTGTGGTGGCTCTTAAAGCACTGACTCTATCAGCAGCATTCCACTCCTTGTGAATCTACCCCAAATTTTTGAATGGCCTTCTCTTCACAATACTTTCAAGGCTGCGGTTATCCCGGTTGTTTGTGCACCTTTTTTTACCACACTTTTTCCTTTCACTCATCTGTCCATTAATATGCTTTTATTTATTTTTTTCCTTTACACACAACATCCAGTCATGTTGATTTTACCCCCAGTGAAAGCCATTCACAGACTCCAAGCAGCTCTCACTGGGGTGCTTACTCCCATCATTTAGTGAAGAGAGATAGCTCTTTGTCTTGGGTCATTCATGAACGACACATATGAGCACACGCTATACTTAAGTGAGTACCCAGTATACCCGGGCACCGTGATGCTTGATGGTGTTTCAAGCAATGGTGAGCATGCTCTCTTATCATTACCTACAGCAAATGTTGCAAGATGCAAATAGGTTTATTAAGTCTTTGTAAACCCATTTAAAAACTATAATAAGAATTTTCCAAGACATCTGTGAGTGTTAAAAAAAGATGTTAGGCAATGATGGTGTGGCTTTACATTTAGGACATAGGTTTTCATCAAAATCTATTAGAAAAAAATAGCTTTTTGTTTACTTTATGCAAAATACCTCTTTACTGGAGGGAAGAAAACAGTCTCTCTTTTACCACCTGTAGACTCAATGTCTCTTTATTATAAGATAATATATATGTTTATACCGTGTTCGCCAGTAGATAGAAAAATATTAAAATCTGAGAGTCCTCAGTGGTTGATACCTTTTAATAGCTGACTGAGAAGATGGTAACAAATAGCAAGCTTTCAAGACAACTCAGGTCTCTTCTTCAGGCTAGTATAAGACAAAATCTGATGTGGCACATATGTATACACAGCATGGCATGGAATACTACAGTTCTTAATGCAAGTGAGATGGAGCTAAACAGGAATGAGATGGGGTGAAATGGTTATGGCAGTAAATATCAGAACAGTTCACTGATTAGATGTGTCAGAGTTCTATTATCCTCTAATTGGGGTCTGTTCAAAGATATGATGCCCCTAAATGCCATTTCAATTGATCTAAATAGACACAAATCCATGTGAAATGTTCGTTCCTGCTCTGAATGTAAGTTCATAATCATTTGATTCCCAAATTTTTCTAGCTTCCTGAGACGTGAAATTATTATTTTTTTTTAGAATATCATCAAAAAGTTAATTTATTTCAGCAATTTAATACATAAAGCGAAATGCATATATTGTAGAGTCATTACAAACAGAGTGATTATTCTATTTCAACTGTTTATTTCTATTTAAAGTTTTTTATTAATTTTATATATTTCATTTCATAACAAGATATAAGTCATATGCAATTATCAAACTAGTAAGGAATGTATCATCAATCAGGTTTGTATAATCAAATGTTCAACTTAAAACAATGTTGAAATTACTTTTAAATACAAGCAGCTTCATGTCTATTGTACTGTGATCAGAGCTAACAAAAATGCTTGGCTACACAGAGATCCATACATCTTTATTTTAATGTGTGGCAATGAGAATGTATTATTGTTCTAGGTTTCTGTCCTGTCAGCCCTACATACAGACCCCCCATTGTATATTTGGTACATATTATTAAATACATCACATTAGTTGTGGTGTATCAGACATTACCTGGGATCTTGCAGCCCCGATCTGTGCTGGGAATCTTCATCTTGTCAGTTGTCATTATAGATGGGCAGGTGTTGCACTTTCTCTGGTTGCAGAGAAAGGTTCCTGTTGCTGTTGGAGAGGACAGGGAGCTTCTGACAATCATGCGTTTTAGATTTGGGAGTTGTCTAAAATACAGAAGTGGAAGGTCTGGAAATATAGATTTAGTTGGTCTGAAGAAGGGACATGAGTAGTCTGGAAAAGCTTGCTATTATTTTCCAATGTTTTCAGTTAGCTATTAAAGGAATTAACCACTGAGGAATCTCAGATTTTAATATTTTTTAGCTACTGTCTAAAGGTCGTGTCACACACAACGACACTCCAGTGATCCCGACAGCGATAACGACCTGCCGGGATCGCTGGAGGATCTTTACCTGGTCACTGGGGAGCTGTCAAACAGGCAGATCTCCCCAGTGATCAGGGACCTGGGAGCCACCTTCCACATCACTGAAGGCGATGTTACCAGCGTCCTCCCTGCTTAGCGCTGCATGTTAGGCAGGGAGGACACTGGTAACTGTGATAAACACCAGGTATCCAGGCAGTGCGCGCTGCCTAGATACCTAGTGTTTATCATAGTTACCAGCGTCCTCCCTGCTTTCAGCAGCGCTAAGCAGGGAGGACGCTGGTAACTATGATAAACACTAAGTATCCAGGCAGCACGCGCTGCCTAGATACCCAGTGTTTACCATGGTTACCAGCCTGTGAGGTCGCTGGTCACTGGTCTCTTGCTGTCACACGCAGCAATGTCTGCTGACCAGCAGGAAACCATCAATCAGCGACCTCACAGCAGGGGCCTGATCGCTGCTAAGTGTCACACATAATGAGATCACTGGAGAGATTGTTGTAACATCACAGTTACAACGATCTCGCTAACGATATCGTTATGTGTGACTGGGCCTTAAGACGGTGCAAAATTTTTTTACCTGTATCTAGATATAGAGATAACAGGGCATTTTAACAAGTAAATGACTCAGGTAAGTGAAAGTGAGCCTTGATTAGGAGACCTACAATGGGAGAAGCTAATGTTGCGGGTTTTACAAAATTAAGAAAGCACCTAGTCAGGAGTTTAGAGGGTGGGGGAGGAAGGAGAGCAGAGAACTACTATATAAAGATATAAAAATCATTAGACTAGCTGGAATATTTGGAGGTAAATTCTGTTCTAAAATGTAGCTACACTCTGCCATGGTCTGGGCATGGACTAGTGGTCAAGCTCCATGGAAAACAACTTTACTATGAAAGATAAAAGCTCGCAATACAGGAGAAGAAAAAGGAAGTAAATTGAAAATTTGCATATTTCCATGCTGTTGAACTGTTTAAAGCAATTTAAAAACATAAATATCTTTTTAAAATCACAAGTAGATGTCCACATAACCAAACAGAGGTTGACTCTCTATGGATAATGAGCAAATTTGAAAGAGTACTGTATAGAAATAGGCACTTCTGATTTAGCTTGCAAGGCTCATAATGCGTTAGAAAAATATAAAAATCTGAGAGTCCTCAGTGGTTAATACCTTTTAAAGGCTAATCCTGAAGAAGAGACCTGAACTGTCTTGAAAGTTTGCTATGTTTACAATCTTTTCAGTTAGCCATTAAGAGGTATCAACCACTGAGGACCCTCAGATAGTAATATTTTTCTATGTAGATACAGTAATAATAGTTAACACTTCAGAACAATTCACTGATAGATGAATATGTTAAAGGAGAACTTGTGCTAAGCCTTATAGTTCTATGATTACAGCTCTTGTACTCACCGACACTGTCACTCAAGGAGGAGTCCCCCGTCCCTAGAAGACATCAGGAAATAAGACTGTAAAGAGACTGCCTAGCTCTGAGCTGCTTAAGAGACAATTTAAAATATTAAGGCGAATTTCAATAGTAAGCTGGATTGACATTTTCATTATACTTTATGTGTTATCACTTATCGCATGTATTAATTACTAAATATTTCAGAGAACATAATTTGATGCTCTACATTGGTAATTACATTTCAGAACTAAAACACTCATATTCCTTTTACTGTACTATATAGCAGTCTGTAAAAATCTTGCATTTTATTCGTTTATTTATTTTGCATTATTGCATATATTTTATTCAAGTACTAGTCAAAATATGTCATAACTTTTAAAGAATTTGTCAAATTGGCTTTGGTATGACCCAGGACCTACACATGCCATTTTCTGCCCACTTTGGTGGATGTGGCTAGGGCTTGCGCAAAAATGCCAAAAGTAAAAAAAAATGTGTGTAACTTTTCAAAGTGTTTTACTCCAGAAATCTAACAAAATTTGATGCCTTAGGGTTTATTACAGAATGTCTCCTTTAAAAATTAAAAATGTAAGGTAGACTGGCTATGAACTTACTCAGTTGTGTATGAAGTAGAGATGAGTAAATCACTTTGCAATGATTCGATTTCACCTTAAATTTCACAAAGAAAAATCAATTCACCAGAATCCAAATTCTTCTTGATTTGACTCTTGAAAATCCAGAAAAGTAGTGGAAAGTAATTTTTGGACTAAAAAGATTAAAAAGAAAGTGACTACACACCCTGTCTTAATGCTAAGCAGTCTTCTTTAGTTTAGTCACAGGGTGCAGCCTCTTTTAGGAACTTTCAATATGCAAATGGAGTCCGTGGAGCCTCGATTAAGAGTCTCAAACACGGGACTAGCCAGATATCCCTTCAGGGAAGGACCCAGCCCTGGGGTGGAATCCTTACGGAGACCACCATAACCACCATATTAAGTGGCCCTTTTAGTCAATATCCCACTCAGGTACGAGTTAAGGATATGACAAGGGAATTAACAGAGCCAGGTGCTTTGCAATGTCCTTTAGGAACTTGGCATCTTTGGTGTCTCTTGTGCTGACAAGGCCACAATGAATCATACAACATCAAACTTTTGTATTCTCTTTCATGCAAATGGAAGGCAATGGAAGGCATAGGCTAAAATGTAGTTAACGTGCTGGGTGTTGGAAGAAACTTAAGACAGTCAAGTGAATATTGGACCAAAGAAGATTGAATGGGACTGTGTGGCAGGACAGGTGAGGGCCAAGGAAAGAAAACTTTTTGACATGTTTAATATGTTTTGGGGTCTGGAAAGTATTGAGGAAAAAATAATGTGTATTCAATTTACATAAACAGAATGGAACTACTGAATTTAAATTTGGGCAGATTCGCTAGTTACAGTAATAAAGTACAAATTCAGATTTTAGACCTCTTTTATCATTATATAATTAAGCGCCTAACAAGTGTATCTCTTAGTTTATGTGCATATGTTTAAAAAAAATACATTTTAGTAGGTTCTACTACTAAGTATGTTTTGTTCTACTTCCTACTCTCCTTTTTAATATTTTGCATATATTAAAATATTTTTACAATTGGAGACCTGTTTCAACAAAATGAATATTACCTTCATCAATATAATGTCACTCTCCCAGTACAGTTCTACATGATGAGGAAACTATTAGAAAATTCAAACTAAGGTAGTACAAATTTGTAGAAAGTATAATCAAAACATTTTTACAATGTCATTAAATAATCATCTTTCTTACATCTCTGTCTTTGACAGCGTAGAAAGTTTATGGTGTCAAGTGCTCCCTAGAGAACTGACACAGAAACATGATTGTTGTCATTCTACTTCAGTGTTAAACATAAGCCGATATTGCCCTTTTAACTTTTGACATGTTAAAAATCAGCTTTCAATCATGGCATCATTCATAGAGATCCAGATTTATATTATTAAAATATGTATCACCCATACTAGATTTGAGCAAACTAGCTCTGACTTTAATTTATAAAGATCAGCACAAGAACATTGTCATCATGCTTTATATTTACATTTGTTTCAGATGTGTCCCCCATCCCGAATATTCTCAAGAATTGCCTTAACCCCTTAAGGACCGAGTCACTTTGCAGCTTAATGACCAGACCATTTTTTGTAATTCTGACCACTCTCCCTTTATGAGGTAATATCTCTGGAACGCTTCAACTGATCCTAGCGATTCTGAGATTGTTTTTTCGTGACATATTGGGCTTCATGTTAGTATTAAATTTAGGTCGATAATTTTTGCGTTTATTTGTGAAAAAATAAAAAATTTGGCAAAAATTTTGAAAATTTAGCAATTTTCAAATTTTTAATTTTTATTCTGCTAAACCAGAGAGTTATGTGCCACAAAATAGTTAATAAATAACATGTCCCACATGTCTACTTCACATCAGCACAATTTTGGAAGAAAAAAAAAAATTTGTTAGGACGTTATAAGGGTTCAAAGTTCATCAGCAATTATTCATTTTTCCAGCAAAATTTACAAAACCAATTTTTTAGTGACCACATCACATTTGAAGTCCCTTTGAGGGGTGTACATGACAGAAAACACCCAAAAGTGACACCATTCCAAAAACTGCACCCTCAAGCTACTCAAAACTATATTGAAGAAGATTATTAACCCTTCAGGTGCTTCACAGGAACTAAAATAATGTTGAAGGAAAAAATGGACATTTTAATTTTTGTAACAAAAATGTTCTTTTAGCCTCAATTTTTTCATTTTCACATGGGCAACAGGATAAAATGCATCCTAAAATTTGTTGGGCAATTTCTCCTGAGTACACCGATGCCTCATATGTGGTCATAAACCACTGTTTGGGCGCACGGCAGGGCTCAGAAGGGAAGGAGCGCAATTTGAATTTTAGAGCCAATTTTCCGTTCAAAAAGTGAAATGGCGCTCCTTCACTTCTGAGCCCTGCCGTGCGCCCAAACAGTGGTTTATGACCACATATAAGGTATCGGTGTACTCAGGAGAAATTGCCCAACAAATTTTGGGATGTATTTTATCCCTTTGCCCATGTGAAACTGAAAAAATGTAGGCAAAAAGAATTTTTTTGTGAAAAAAAAGTGTTTTTTTTAATTTTTATGAATGAATTTGTGAAGCATCTGGGGGTTCAAAGTGCTCACTATGCATCTAGATACCTTCCTTAGGGGGTCTAGTTTCCAAAATGGGGTCATTTGTGGGGGAGCTCCAATGTGGAGACACACAGGGACCCTCCATACGCGACATGGTGTCCGCTAACAATTTGAATGGAAAATGAGCTCAAATTGTTAGCGGACACCATGTCGCGTTTGGAGGGTCCCTGTTTATCTCCACATTGGAGCTCCCCCACAAGTGACCCCATTTTGGAAACTAGACCCCCGAAGGAACGTATCTAGATGCATAGTGAGCACTTTGAACCCCCATATGCTTCAGAAATTCATCCGTAAAAATGAAAAAGCACTTTTTTTTCCACTAAAAAATTATTTTTTCATTATTACGGATCAATTTGTGAAGCATCTGGGGGTTCAAAGTGCTCACTATGTACCTAGATATGTTCCTTTGGGGGTCTAGTTTCCAAAATAGGGTCACTTGTGGGGGAGCTCCAATGTGGAGACACACAGGGACCCTCCAAACGCGACATGGTGTCCGCTAACAATTTGAGCTCATTTTCCATTCAAATTGTTAGCGGACACCATGTCGTGTTTGGAGGGTCCCCGTGTGTCTCCACATTGGAGCTCCCCCACCAGTGACCCCATTTTGGAAACTACACCCCCAAAGGAACATATCTAGATGCATAGTGAGCACTTTCTACCCCCAGGTGCTTCACAAATTGATCTGTAAAAATGAAAAAAGAAAATTTGTGTGGAAAAATAAAGTGCTTTTTCATTTTTATTGATGAATTTGAGAAGCATCTGGGGGTTCAAAGTGCTCACTATGCATCTAGATATGTTCCTTAGGGGGTCTAGTTTCCGAAATGGGGTCACCTGTGGGGGAGCTCCAATGTGGAGACACACCGGGGCCCTCCAAACGCGACATGGTGTCCGCTAACAATTTGAATGGAAAATGAGCTCAAATTGTTAGCTGACACCATGTCGCGTATGGAGAGCCCCTGTGTGTCTCCGCATTGGAGCTCCCCCACAAGTGACCCCATTTTGGAAACTAGACCCCCAAAGGAACATATCTAGATGCATAGTGAGTACTTTGAACCCCCAGATGCTTCACAAATTGATCCATAATAATGAAAAAATAAATTTTTTGTGGGAAAAAAAAGTGCTTTTTCATTTTTACGGATGAATTTCTGAAGCATATGGGGGTTCAAAGTGCTCACTATGCATCTAGATACGTTCCTTAGGGGGTCTAGTTTCCAAAATGGGGTCACTTGTGGGGGAGCTCCAATGTGGAGACACACGGGGACCCTCCAAACGCGACATGGTGTCCGCTAACAATTTGAATGGAAAATGAGCTCAATTTGTTAGCGGACACCATGTCGCGTTTGGAGGGTCCCCGTGTGTCTCCACATTGGAGCTCTCCCACAAGTGACCCCATTTTGGAAACTAGACCCCCAAAGGAACGTATCTAGATGCATAGTGAGCACTTTGAACCCCCAGGTGCTTCAGAAATTCATCCGTAAAAATGAAAAAGCACTTTTTTTCCACAAATAATTTCTTTTTTCATTATTACGGATCAATTTGTGAAGCATCTGGGGGTTCAAAGTGCTCACTATGCATCTAGATATAATCCTTTGGGGGTCTAGTTTCCAAAATGGGGTCACTTGTGGGGGAGCTCCAATGTGGAGACACACAGGGGCTCTCCATACGCAACATGGTGTCCGCTAACAATTGGAATTGTTAGCGGACACCTTGTAGGATATGAAGAGCCCCTATGTGCCTAAACATTGGAGCTCCCCCACAAGTGACCCCATTTTGGAAACTAGACCACCCAAGGAACGTATCTAGATGCATAGTGAGCACTTTGAACCCCCAGGTGCTTCACAAATTGATCCGTAAAAATGAAAAAAGAAACTTTTTGTGGAAAAAAACGTGCTTTTTCATTTTTATGGATGAATTTGTGAAGCATCTGGGAGTTCAAAGTACTCACTATGCATCTAGATACGTTCCTTCGGGGTCTAGTTTCAAAAATGGGGTCACTTGTGGGGGAGCTCCAATGTTCAGGCACACAGGGAGGGGCTCTCCATACCCGACATGGTTTCCGCTAACAATTGGAGCTAATTTTCTATTGAAATTGTTAGCGGACACTATGTCGCATATGGAGAACCCGTGTGCCACCAGCACAAGGGCAACTGGTAGAGTTGGGGTACAGCACCAGAAAATGCCGCCTCTAATGAATGCGCTATTTTCTTGGGTGGCTGTGGGTTGAAATTTGCAGCGTGGGGGACCCACAACATTTGAGTCTCTCCACGCTGAGGATTCCAGTCAGCCAGCTACCAAGTTGTACATGGCTGGCTACAAATACAGCGAAGGCTTTATTTTATTTCTAGAACTAATTCTAGAAAAAAAAATGACGTAGGGCTCCGCCATATTTTTGGTCCAGCCAGGTACAACTTGGCAGCTACAGACTGCCAGCAACCCCCAGCTGCCTCGCTGTACCTGGCTGCAACCAAAAATACAGCGAAGCCCATTTTTTTTTATTTCTAGAACTAATTCTAGAAAAAAAAATGACGTAGGGCTCCGCCATATTTTTGGCCCAGCCAGGTACAACTAGGCAGCTGGGGGCTGGAATCCTCAGCATGGAAAGGCCCAAGCGTTCTGGGCCCCCCATGCTGCGAATTGCAGCCCGCAGCCGCTCCAGAAAATGGCGCATTCATTGAAGCGCCATTTTCTGGCGCTGTACCCATGCTCTTCCAGTTGCCCTGGTGCCGGTGGCGAACTGGGTAATAAAGGGGTTAATGCCAGCTTTTTATTGGCAGCTGGCACTAAGCCTGAGATTCATAATATAGGGCCAATGTTAGACCCGCCATTAGGAATCTCTGGTAAATAGTCAGAAAATACACACATAGAAAAATCTTTTTATTTGAAAAAAAAACACAAACAAAATTCGGACTCCATCTTTATTATGAAGATCCGACGTAGTCCACAACGAAGGTCCCACGACGCTCGATTGCCTCCGACGTAGTCCACAACGAAGGTCCCACGACGCTCGATCGCCTCTGCTCAATCCAGAGACTGCAGCAAGGGATCAAGTGTCCTCTTCCTACAGTCTCAGGGGTCAGAGTTATGGTGCACTGTATGACAATGATCAGTTATACAGTGCACCATGACTATGATCCCAGAGACTATAACAAGAGGACACTTGATCCCTTGTTGCACCCATCCATCCACCTATGCACCCATCATCCACGCACGCACATCCACGTATGCACATCCACGCATGCACACAACCACGCACGCACATCCACGCACGCATGCTGACATCCACGTACATCCACACACACATCCACGTACATCCACATCCACGTACGCACACTTCCACGCACGCACATTCACACACGCACATCCACGTACGCACATCCACGCACGCACATCCACGTACGCACATCCACGTACGCACATCCACGTACGCACATCCACGCATGCACACAACCACGCACACACATCCACACATGCAATCCACGTACACATCCACGTACGCACATCCACGTACGCACATCCACGTGCTGACATCCACGCATGCACACACCACGCACACACATCCACACAAGCACATCCACGACCACATCCACCATCCATCCACCACTCCATCCATCCACACCACACCATCCCATCCATCCATCCATCCATCCACCCATCCATCCACCATCCATACCATCCATCCCATCCATTCAATTCATTCTCTTCATTCATTCTTTCATTCATTCATACTTACCCAGCGATGAGGAGGAGGAGCCCCTGAGAAGAGGAGGAGCCACACTGCAGAGGAGGCCCGACGGTGCGGGCGGGTGCACCG
Source organism: Allobates femoralis (assembly GCA_033576535.1). Lineage (NCBI taxonomy): Eukaryota > Metazoa > Chordata > Amphibia > Anura > Aromobatidae > Allobates > Allobates femoralis. Next base: position 515,358,652 of record JARQOC010000002.1, read on the forward strand.
AGCGTGCAGCCCGCCGGGATAGGTGAGTGGGGCTGGGGACCGGGGACCGGGGGCTGGGGATCGGGACCAACAGGGAGGAGGAGGAGGAGGAGGGGGCCCTGCAGCTTCGTCGGCGGGCGCACAAGCCCGCCGGCAGCCAAACAATGCAGGGTGGAGGGCGGGGATGGACGGGAGACAGGGGGGCTGCACAGGGGACGGGGACAGGACACAGGGGGCTCAGGGCACGAGGGGTGGCTACAGGACACGGGGAGCTGGACACAGGGGGCGGGGACCGCACACAGGAGGGGCTGCACAGGGGACGGGGACCGCACACAGGAGGGGCTGCACAGGGGACGGGGACAGGACACAGGAGGGGCTGCACAGGGGACGGGGACAGGACACAGGGGGCTCAGGACACAGGGGGGGGGGGCTACAGGACACAGGGGGAGCTGGACACAGGGGGCTGGGACAGGACACAGTGTGAGCTGGAGCATCAGCTCATGGCCGGCGGCTGCGGTGCAACCCGCCCGCAGATAAGAGTGATTGCGGTGGGGGAGGGGGGTGAAGGGGTTAACAGGGGTGCCCACACCTCTGCCCCTAACCCTTGGCTGTCACTGACAGCTTTTAGATTTGAGCTGTCACTGTTCGTTTAGGAGCAGTGACAGTTCAAAGCCATGACGAGTATACTCGTCATGATGCGGGAACTGACATCTTTTCATGACGAGTATACTCGTCATTGGTCGTAAAGAGGTTAAACTATAAGATTTCTCTTGATAAACATGCATTTTTTTTACATGAGAGAGTATTGATTATGGATAGTTGTTAATGGATGACCAGTTGATAGGAGTCAAAGATATTGATCACAGTCATCCAATAAAATAATGAAAATCTATAAGCCTATATATTTATATATGTGTTTTTTTTTTACATGAAAGCCTATGGGTCATATATAGGGATGGGCGAGTCTACTCGCTTGGACTCGTTAGTCGGCGAGTAGTAAGGGACTCGCAGGACTCGGTACTCTGCGAGTTTCCCAGCGATTACTCGCACAGTAACGAGTCCAATGCAAATCAATGGCAATCCTAGTTTTGTCAGAGACTCTGACAAAACTAGGATTGCCATTGACTTGCATTGGACTCGTTACTGTGCAAGTAATCGCAGGGAAACTCGCACAGTAACGAGTCCAACTGTCTGCTCTGTGCCGGGCTTGGGTCCTGAGGGCTGCCGCAGCTCCATGGTCCTAGAGCCCGCCTGCTCTCCCTGTGTACAGACATGAATGTCTGTGCACAGAGATGGTGTAGTAGAGCTGAGATTGTTCTCAGTCTGCTCACTCCCTGTGCATAGACATCTATATCTATGCACAGCGATGTAGCAGAGAGGACATCACGTTTTGGACTGCGTCGGACGGAAGAGGATTTTTATAATTAAATATGGAGTCCCTAATGGCTTTTTTTTTTATTTCTAATAAAAAAAAATTTCTGTGTTGTGTTTTTTTAAAACAATTTAATAGAAATTCATGGCGGTCATGTCTAATGTTGGCGTGACCGCCATAAATTTCGGGCTTAGGGCCAGCTGATAATACAAAGCTGGCCCTAACCTCTTTATTACACAGTGAGCCACCGCCACCAGGGCCACTGGAAGAGCGGGGTTCAGCGCCAGAGGATGGCGCTTCAATGAACGCGCCATCTTCTGGGGCGGCTGCGGGCTGCAATTTGCAGCAGGGGTGCCCAGAAAGCTTGGGCCTCCCTGCGCTGCGGATTCCAGCCCCCAGCTGCTTTGCTGTACCTGGCTATACATAGAAATTGCGCGGAGCCCCACGCATTTTTTTTTATTATTTCATGAAATTCAAGGGCTCCCCTATATTCTTATGTCCGGCCAGGTACAAATAGGCACCTGGGGGTTGGGGGCAGCCCGTCGCTGCCTGCTGGATCTGGCTGGTTCCAGAAATACGGCGAAGCCCACGTAATTTTTTTTCTGAAAAATCAATAAAACAATCCTAAAAAAGGGACTGCATCTTTATTAACCCCTCGTCCATGGTCCAGGGGTTAATAAAGATGCAGTCCCTTTTATTTACAGTGCCTACAAGTAGTATTCAACCCCCTGCAGATATAGCTGGTTGACACATGCGGAATTAACTTGGCATTGTGAAATTTGGACTGTAGATCAGCCTGGAAGTGGGAAATGTAGTGCCACATAAAAATTTTTTTTTTTTTAAAGCGTTAAAAGTAGGGATGGGCGAATCTACTCGCTAGGACTCGTTTACTCGGCGAGTAGTAAGGGACTCGCAGGACTCGGTACTCTGCGAGTTTCCCAGCGTTTACTCGCACGAGTCCAATGCAAATCATTGGCAAACGCTGACAAAACTAGGATTGCCATTGTTTGCATTAGACTCGGCTACTGTGCCAGTGATAGCAGGGAAACTCGCAAATAACTGCTTTGCTAGCCGAGTCCAGCTGTCTTCTCTGTGCAGCTCCAGGGTCCTAGAGCCTGCCTGCTCACAGAGATGATGTAGCAGTGCTGAGATTGTTCTCAGTCTGCTCATTCCCTGTGCATAGACATCTATATCTATGCACAGGGGATGTAGCAGAGAGGACATCGCGTTTTGGACTACGTCGGACGGTAGAGGATTTTTTTAATTAAAGATGGAGTCCCTAATGGCTTTTTTTTTATTTCAAATAAAAAATTTTCTCTGTGTTTTTTTAACCCTTTATTGGAGATTCTTAGTGGCTGGGTCAAACGTAGCCTGACATTAAGAATCTCGGGCTTAATACCAGCTTGTATAACAAAGCTGGTATTAACCCCTTTATTACCCAGCGTGCCACCGCCACCAGGGCCGCTGGAAGAGCGGGGTTCAGCGCCAAAGGATGGCGCTTCAATGAATGCGCCATCTTCTGGGGCGGCTGCGGGCTGCAATTTGCAGCGGGGGGTGCCCAGAAAGCTTGGGCATCCCTGCACTGCGGATTCCAGCCCCCAGCTGCTTAGCTGTACCTGGCTAGACATAAAAATTGCGCGGAGCCCCACGCATTTTTTTTTTTTATTATTTCATGAATTTCAGAGTCTCAGAGTCAGAGTCTCAGAGTCAGAGTCTCAGAGTCAGAGTCTCAGAGTCTCAGAGTCACAGAGTCTCAGAGTCAGAGTCTCAGAGTCAGAGTCAGAATCTCAGAGAGTCAGAGTCAGAGTCAGAATCTCAGAGAGTCAGAGTCAGAGTCAGAATCTCAGAGAGTCAGAGTCAGAATCTCAGAGAGTCAGAGTCAGAGTCAGAATCTCAGAGAGTCAGAGTCAGAATCTCAGAGAGTCAGAGTCAGAATCTCAGAGAGTCAGAGTCAGAATCTCAGAGAGTCAGAGTCAGAATCTCAGAGAGTCAGAGTCAGAATCTCAGAGAGTCAGAGTCAGAATCTCAGAGAGTCAGAGTCAGAGTCAGAATCTAAGAGTCTCAGAGTCAGATCTCAGAGAGTCAGAGTCAGATCTCAGAGTAAGTAAGAGTCAGAATCTCAGAGAGTCCAGAGTCAGAATCTCAGAGTCAAGAGATCTCAGAGTTCAGAGTCAGAATCTCAGAGAGTCAGAGTCAGAGAATCTCAGAGAGTCAGAGTCAGAATCTCAGAGAGTCAGAGTCAGAATCTCAGAGGTCAGAGTCAGAATCTCAGAGAGTCAGAGTCAGAATCTCAGATCAGAGTCAGAATCTCAGGAGTCTCAGAATCTCAGAGTCAGAGTTCAGAATCTCAGAGTCTCAGAGCAGTCAGAGTCAGAATCTCAGAGAGTCAGAGTCAGAGTCAGAATCTCAGAGAGTCAGAGTCAGAATCTCAGAGAGTCAGAGTCAGAGTCTCCAGAGAGTCAGAGTCAGAATCTCAGAGAGTCAGAGTCAGAATCTCAGATAGAGTCAGAGTCAGAATCTCAGAGTCAGAGTCAGAGTCAGAATCTCAGAGGTCAGAGTCAGAGTCAGAATCTCAGAGGTCAGTCAGAGTCAGAATCTCAGAATTCAGAGTCAGAATCTCAGAGAGTCAGTCAGATCTAGAGATCAGAGTCAGAATCTCAGAGATCAGAGTTCAGAATCTCAGAGTCATCAGAGTCAGAATCTCAGAGAGTCAGAGTCAGAATCTCAGAGAGTCAGAGTCAGAATCTCAGAGAGTCAGATCAGATCGAGGTCAGATCAGTCAGAGAGTCAGAGTCAGAATCTCAGAGAGAGTCATCAGGAGTCAGAAGAATCTCAGAGAGTCAGAGTCAGAATCTCAGAATCAGAGTTCAAATCTCAGAGTCTAGAGTCAGAAAATCTCAGAGAGTCAGAGTCAGAGTCCAGAATCTCAGAGAGTCAGAGTCAGAATCTCAGAGTCAGTCAGAGTCAGAATAGAGTTCAGAGTCAGAGTCAAATCTCAGAGAGTCAGAGTCAGAATCTCAGAGAGTCAAGTCAGAATCTCAGAGAGTCAGAGTCAGAATCTCAGAGAGTCAGAGTCAGATCTCAGAGAGTAGAGTCAGAGTAGTCCAGAGTCTCAATCGAATCGAGAGTCAGAGTCAGAATCTCAGAGAGTCAGAGTCAGAATCTCAGAGAGTCAGAGTCAGATCTCAGAATCTCAGAGTCTCAGAATCTCAGATTCAGAGAGTCATCAGAGTCAGAATCTGAGAGTCAGAGTCAGAATCTCAGAGAGTCAGAGTCGAATCTCAGAGAGTCAGAGTCAGAATCTCAGAGTCTCAGAATCTCAGAGTTCAGAGTCAGAATCTCAGAGAGTCAGAGTCAGAATCTCAGAGAGTCAGAGTCAGAATCTCAGAGAGTCAGAGTCAGAATCTCAGAATCTCAGAGTCTCAGAATCTCAGAGTCTCAGAGTCAGAATCTCAGAGAGTCAGAGTCAGAATCTCAGAGAGTCAGAGTCAGAATCTCAGAGAGTCAGAGTCAGAATCTCAGAGAGTCAGAGTCAGAGTCAGAATCTAAGAGTCTCAGAGTCAGAATCTCAGAGAGTCAGAGTCAGAATCTCAGAGAGTCAGAGTCAGAATCTCAGAGAGTCAGAGTCAGAATCTCAGAGTCTCAGAATCTCAGAGTCTCAGAGTCAGAGTCAGAATCTCAGAGAGTCAGAGTCAGAATCTCAGAGAGTCAGAGTCAGAATCTCAGAGAGTCAGTCAGAATCTCAGAATCTCAGAGTCTCAGAATCTCAGAGTCTCAGAGAGTCAGAGTCAGAATCTCAGAGTCTCAGAGAGTCAGAGTCAGAATCTCAGAGTCTCAGAGAGTCAGAGTCAGAGTCAGAATCTCAGATTCTCAGAGTCTCAGAATCTCAGAGTCTCAGAGTCAGAGTCAGAATCTCAGAGAGTCAGAGTCAGAATCTCAGAGAGTCAGAGTCAGAATCTCAGAGAGTCAGAGTCAGAATCTCAGAATCTCAGAGTCTCGGAATCTCAGAGTCTCAGAGAGTCAGAGTCAGAGTCAGAATCTCAGAGAGTCAGAGTCAGAATCTCAGAGAGTCAGAGTCAGAATCTCAGAGAGTAAGAGTCAGAATCTCAGAATCTCAGAGTCTCAGAATCTCAGAGTCTCAGAGTCAGAGTCAGAATCTCAGAGAGTCAGAGTCAGAATCTCAGAGAGTCAGAGTCAGAATCTCAGGGAGTCAGAGTCAGAATCTCAGAGAGTCAGAGTCAGAATCTCAGAATCTCAGAGTCTCAGAATCTCAGAGTCTCAGAGAGTCAGAGTCAGAGTCAGAATCTCAGAGTCTCAGAGAGTCAGAGTCAGAGTCAGAATCTCAGAGAGTCAGAGTCAGAATCTCAGAATTTCATGAAATAATTTAAAAAAAATGCGTGGGGCTCCGCGCAATTTCTATTTCTAGCCAGGTACAGCTAAGCAGCTGGGGGCTGGAATCCGCAGCGCAGGGATGCCCAAGCTTTCTGGGCACCCCCCGCTGCAAATTGCAGCCCGCAGCCGCCCAGAAGATGGCGCGTTCATTGAAGCGCCATCCTCTGGCGCTGAACCCCGCTCTTCCAGCGGCCCTGTTGGCGGTGGCACGCTGGGTAATAAAGAGGTTAGGGCCAGCTTTGTATTACCAGCTGGCCCTAAGCCCGAAATTTATGGCGGTCACGCCAATATTAGACATGACCGCCATGAATTTCTATTAAATTGTTTTAAAAAAGACACAACACAGAGAAAATTTTTTATTAGAAATAAAAAAAAAAGCCATTAGAGACTCCATCTTTAATTAAAAAAATCCTCTTCCGTCCGACGCAGTCCAAAACGCGATGTCCTCTCTGCTACATCCCCTGTGCATAGATATAGATGTCTATGCACAGGGAATGAGCAGACTGAGAACAATCTCAGCACTGCTACATCATCTCTGTGCACAGACATTCATGTCTGTACACAGGGAATGAGCAGACTGAGAACAATCTCAGCACTGCTACATCAGGCAGCAGGCGGGCTCTAGGACCCTGGAGCTGTGGCAGCCAGCACACTGAGCAGACAGGACTCTTATCTGTGCGAGTTTCCCAGCGATTACAGTTGCAAAGTAAACGAGTCCAATGCAAATAAATGGCAAAACTAGGATTGCTTCAGGCTGAAGCTTCCGAGACACATCTGCGATTTGTAAATCTCACACTACTCGCTATTACTCGCTTCCCCATTCATTAACATTGGACTCGCAAGACTCGCAACGAGTAGCGAGTCCCGGGCTCGGACTCGCTAGAGTCAAGCGATTCCGAGTAATTTAGGATTCGCCCATCACTAGTTAAAAGTTAATTCAGAGGGTCATTTATTATTCAACCCCTCAAACCACCAGAATTCTGTTTGGTCCCCCTAAAGAATTAAGAAGTAGTTCAGGCACAAATAACAATGAGCTTCACATGTGTGGATTAATTATCTCTTTTGCCAACCTTTTCTGACTATTTAAGACCCTCCCCAAACTTGTGAACAGCACTCATACATGGTCAACACGGGAAAGGCAAAGGAGCATTCCAAGGCCATCAGAGACAAGATCGTGGAGGGTCACAAGGCTGGAAAGGGGTACAAAACCCTTTCCAAGGAGTTGGGCCTACCTGTCTCCACTGTTGGGAGCATCATCCGGAAGTGGAAGGCTTATGGAACTACTTTTAGCCTTCCACGGCCTGGACAGCCTTTGAAAGTTTCCTCCCGTGCCAAGGCCAGGCTTGTCCGAAGAGTCAAGACTAACTAAAGGACAACAAGGAAGGAGCTCCGGGAAGATCTCATGGCAGTGGGGACATTGGTTTCAGTCAATACCATAAGTAACGTACTCCACTGCAATGGTCTCCGTTCCAGACGAGCCCGTAAGGTTCCTTTACTTTCAAAGCATCATGTCAAGGCTCATCTACAGTTTGCTCATGATCACTTGGAGGACTCTGAGACAGACTGGTTCAAGGTTCTATGGTCTGATGAGACCAAGATCGAGATCTTTGGTGCCAACCACACACGTGACGTTTGGAGACTGGATGGCACTGCATACGACCCCAAGAATACCATCCCTACAGTCAAGCATGGTGGTGGCAGCATTATGCTGTGGGGCTGTTTCTCAGCCAAGGGGCCTGGCCATCTGGTCCGCATCCATGGGAAGATGGATAGCACGGCCTACCTGGAGATTTTGGCCAAGAACCTCCGCTTCTCCATCAAGGATCTTAAGATGGGTCGTAATTTCATCTTCCAACAAGAGAACGACCCAAAGCACACAGCCAAGAAAACCAAGGCCTGGTTCAAGAGGGAAAAAATCAAGGTGTTGGAGTGGGCTAGTCAGTCTCCTGACCTTAACCCAATTGAAAACTTGTGGAAGGAGCTTAAGATTAAAGTCCACATGAGACACCCAAAGAACCTAGATAACTTGGAGAAGATCTGCATGGAGGAGTGGGCCAAGATAACTCCAGAGACATGTGCCGGCCTGATCAGGTCTTATAAAAGACGATTAATAGCTGTAATTGCAAACAAGGGTTATTCCACAAAATATTAAACATAGGGGTTGAATAATTATTGACCCACACTTTTAGGTTTAAAATTTATAAAAATTCAACTGAGCAACATAACTTTTTGGTTTGTAAGATTTATGCTTCTGTTAATAAATCCTACTCTCGTTTGCAGTTTGAAGGCTCTAACTTATTGGCATCTTATCAAACCAGCTAAATCTGCAGGGGGTTGAATACTACTTGTAGGCACTGTATATTGTTTTATGCATTCGTCAGAAAAAAATTTGACGTGGGCTTCACCGTATTTCTGGAACCAGCCGGATCCAGCAGGCAGCGACGGGCTGCCCCCAACCCCAGGTGCCTATTTGTACCTGGCCAGACACAAGAATATATGGGAGCCCTTTTTTTTTAATTATTTCATGAATTTCATGAAATAATAAAAAAAAAAATGCGTGGGGCTCCGCACAATTTCTATGTCTAGCCAGGTACAGCTAAGCTGCTGGGGGCTGGAATCCGCAGCGCAGGGAGGCCCAAGCTTCCTGGGCACCCCCCGCTGCAAATTGCAGCCCGCAGCCGCCCCAGAAGATGGAGCGTTCATTGAAGCGCCATCCTCTGGCGCTGAACCCCGCTCTTCCAGCGGCCCTGGTGGCGGTGGCACGCTGGGTAATAAAGGGGTTAATACCAGCTTTGTTATACAAGCTGGTATTAAGCCCGAGATTCTTAATGTCAGGCCAGGTTTGACCCAGCCACTAAGAATCTCCAATAAAGGGTTAAAAAAAACACCACACAGAGAAAAATTATTTATTAAAAATAAAGACACAGACACCATTAGGGACTCCAACTTTATTACCACCACATATCCCTCCAAAGACCCAGGTCTTCTCTCTTCTTTCTTCTCTCTTCTGTCTTCTGTCTTCCTTCTTCTTCTTGTTGAACTCATTCAGCTCTGCTACATCACACATCACACCACAGGGGGCGGAAATGCGCTCCCCTGCTGTGTGATGAGTCAGTGAGGCTGTGAGCATTAAGAAGTGCCGATAGCACAGAGCCGACTCATTCATAAGCTGCTGGATTTAACTCCCTGCTTACCGATCACTGCAGCGCCGGTAAGCAGAGAGTTAACTGTGCTGTGACAGGGGCTGCAGTATGAGCGGCATATACCAGCCGCTGTCACAGCACAGTTAACTCTCTGCTTACCGGCGCTGCAGTGAACGGTAAGCAGGAAGTTAAATCCAGCAGCTTATGAATGAGTCGGCTCTGTGCTGTCGGCACTGCTTAATGCTCACAGCCTCACTGACTCATTAAACAGCAGGGGAGCGCATTTCCGCCCCCTGTGGTGTGATGTGTGATGTAGCAGAGCTGATTGAGTTCAACAAGAAGAAGAAGGAAGACAGAAGACAGAAGTCTTTGGAGGGATATGTGGTGGTAATAAAGTTGGAGTCCCTAATGGTGTCTGTGTCTTTATTTTTAATAAAAAATGTTTCTCTGTGTGGTGTTTTTTTTAACCCTTTATTGGAAATTCTTAGTGGCCGGGTCAAACCAGGCCTGACATTAAGAATCTTGGGCTTAATACCAGCTTGTATAACAAAGCTGGTATTAACCCCTTTATTACCCAGCGTGCCACCGCCACCAGGGCCGCTGGAAGAGCCCGGTAAGGCGCCTGGAAATGGCACTTATTATTAATGTGCCATTTTCAGGGGCGGCTGCAGGCTGCTATTCTTTAGCGTGGGGGGGCCCTATAACAATGGGCCCTCACCCCACTGAGAATACCAGATCTCAGCTGCTTAGTTTTACCTTGGCTGGCATTGAAAATAGGGCGGAGCCCACACATTTTTTTTTGCCAGCCAAGGGGAAATTAAGCAGCTGAGGGTGGCAGCTCGCAGTTTGCCTGCTTTCATCGGGCTGGACTTAAAAATGCTGCGAAGCCCAACGCGTTTTTTTTTTTTTAATAATTATTTATTTTACACCCTACAACGCCAGGTTGGTTGCCATACACTAATGTGTATGGCAACCAAGCAGAATCACTGTCCAGACTGAGAAAATCCAGTCTGATTACAACAGCCAATCACAGAGGCTCTCACAGAGTGTGAGCTCCTGTGATTGGCTGTTAGTTTGACACTGCAGTGAATATGTAATGAGCTTAATAGGCGGCCCCGGAAGTAACAGTGGGAGCCTATTAAACATGATTTAGCTATTGTAGCAGATAGAGCCTGAAGCTTCTGAGACACATCTGCGATTTGTAAATCGCACATTACTCGCTATTACTCGCTTCCCCATTCATTAACATTGGACTCGCTAGACTCGCAACGAGTAGCGAGTCCCGGGCTCGGACTCGCTAGAGTCAAGTGATTCCGAGTAATTTAGGACTCGCCCATCACTAGACATATATACAAGTGCATCTCAATGAATTAAAATATCATCAAAAAGTTAATATTTCAGTAATTCAATACATAAAGTGAAATATATATTATATAGAATCATCACACACAGAGTGATCTATTTCAAGTGTTTATTTCTGTTAAAGTTGATGATCATGGCTTACAGACAGTGAACACCCAAAAGTCGTTATCTAAAAAAATTTGAATAATTAACACAAAACACCTTCAAAAGTTTACTAAGTGTTTAAAATGGTCCCTTAGTCTGGTTCAGTAGCCTACATAATAATGGGGAAGACTGCTGACTTGACAGATATCCACATAGCAGTCATTGACAAACTCCACAAGGAGGGTAAGCCACAAAAGTCATTGTTATAAAAGCTGGCTGTTCACAGAGTGCTGTATCCAAGCATATCAATGGAAAGTTGAGTGGAAGAAAAATGTGTGGTAGAAAAGGAGCAGAAGCAACTGGGATAACCACAGCTTCACAGGAATACAGTAAACATTTATCTATAGGTTCAGATTCAAAATATAAGTACTGGCTCAATATCACAAAAAGTAATAATAAACATAACATCATGCAATACTTAAAGGGGTTGTCCACTACTTGTGAAAAGGAAGGCCTCACACCTCTCGGGTGGGCTTATCTTCTTAATATGTCTGCTGCCAAATTAGATGGTTATCTAGGTGTGCCCGAACCACCAAGTAAAAATACACTTGACAACCAAGTCAAAGTACAATTACAGATAGCCTTTATTAAGCCAGCAATACAAGCTTCTTATACTCTTTTCTTAGAGGGACGTTACAAGGGGAGGGATATTGCAAAATATTGCATATGCTAGCAGATTTCCTTTAAACAACTTTAAATCATCATTTTTATTGTTACGAAGTGTAATCAAAGTTCAGATACTTTCTTCATTTCCCCATTTCTCGCTGCAGAGCTCAGACTTCCTCTTTCCGCTTAACCAAGTCTGGAAGGAACAAAAGTCTGAGCAAGAAAGAGGAAGTTCACAGGAAACATTAATCTATAAGACAAGTCAGATGCAGAAAGTACACGCTAGACAGCATAAATCTTAAAGGGACAAGGAGAATTGCATCAATACACTCAAGATGGAGTTTGAAAGTCTTCAGCTAATTAGAACCAAATATCATTAACTCTTTCTTTGCCTTAACAATTCACCCCTTGGAGACATTCAAACTCTTTCCCTACTTCTTATGTTTCCCTAGGGCGGCAGAGGGGGAGAGGTAGAGAAAAGTGGGAAAGGAGTCTTCACCAATATGGAGACAACCATAATGTCTAACCGTAATGACAATCATTACGCCTTTGTAACTAATCTTGCACCCTAAACTGTTATCTAAGATAATATCTCACTTCTCTATTTAATACTACTGGAATACATAGTAAAAGTTATACATGCAAAAATATGGAGATTATATTTGCTAAAATAGGTTCTAAACATAATAAAAATGAATGCTGCTCCCACAGTTCCCTTCTCACGTGGAAAGGAGTGAATGCTCCAATCAAAGTGCATGCACACAGACCTATTTGGGTAGGTACATTTTCCTCCCCTAGTTGACGGAGCCGGTCTTCCTACACCACTTCACCGGATTCCCCACAAAGGTCTGCCCATTACACCATCGGATGGACACAAACACTCATAAACCATGGCAAACAGGGAAACTATACAAATGCCGCAATCAAATATCGGTCATAATTATCACTCAACTGTTAGTCATTATATTTGACGTTCTCCATAAGTCGGTCCTCACTACGGTCTAATTCAGGAGGACATGGCCTCGTACCAAGTCAATGTTGCTTCAGTCTTATCTAAAATAAGTCAGTCCTTGATATTCAAAAATAAAGGTGTCCTAAGCGGTCAGTGTCCCTTGGGATGTTTATATCCATCGCATATAGGCCAGTGTCTGTAGTAAGAGACATTCGGTAGTTCTCCTGGGCTCGTCTGCCTTGCAGTGTAGATCTTGGATCTAGTTGGGTGGCCATTTGAGCTCTTCAGCTGTCTCAGTCATCTGCAGAATTTCTGACATTTCTTCTGACCATCACTCCATCTCCAGACTGTGAGAAGCGACTTCGGTCCACAGTGGCTGAACAACATTTTCAACCATAATCTCATAAAAATTTGTACCAGTTTCATAAGTATCTATGACATAGCAATACCCTGCAACACAAAAACAAATCACAAAATTTTACTTATAAACTTATAACCTTAAGAATATAGGTCACCCCCCCCCCCTTGAGCATCTTATCATCTAATATTACATATACACACCATCTTTCAAGAAAAAGATATAAAAAGAATATGGTATCAGTTCTTGACTTACAATAAATGAAAAACAATCATCCCTAAGAGAAGAAGAAGAGATATACTATATATATACTGGAACATTACATTCTTTGGGTTCGTGACAACCAAATCATCAATTCTAAATCATACAATTATGGATTCTAAATCATACAATTATGGTACATGTCAAATAACTTCTATATAAGGATCTTATATACAATCAAAAATAATTTTCTATTGATTAAAATATCAAAATAAATTGTCACCCAAGATAGTTCATGGAAACAAAAACATAAGATTTACACAATGTATAAATGATATACCCACTCCTAATAGTACCCTAGTAATGTCCTTAAAGCTGGAAACCTACCTAACCAGCGGAGGTCAGCACCCTCTTGAAACGCCTGTGGTGCCCCCGCTCCACGTCGACTCACCCTATCTGTCCTTAACCTATCCCTGATCTTATATACCTTTTCCAGTTTGTTTGTAAAGTGTTGTTTAGTCCATTACCTTCCATAAACATATACCGCAGTTGCTCAGTCAACATATATATATGAGGGTCAGTAGATACACTGTCAATAGTCTGTAATTGAAACAGGTCTCAGCAGGTCAGTCAGAGCAGAAATAAACAATATGATACAATGTAAAACCAAACAAATATAACATATAGTATAACATTAGACAATATAATTACTGTATACTTATCATTAGTGGTCTCTTCTGCTTTTCTGAAAGACAGGTCAAAAAGGTAACTGGATATCTGGGAAAACTTCCAATTATTTATTATACACCTACCATATTCTTATTTACATGTATATTCACTCATTTATCTACTCACTCTGCTTCAGCACATTCTTAACCAACATATTAGACATCTTATGGTATTTTATATAGGAGAGAGAGATCCACACCTACTAGGACATGTTGATAACTTTCCTCTCCTTGTCCGCACCCTATTTGCAATTCTTAAAGCTTGTGGAGCGGCTGCTGCTTAATAGTCTTACCTTTCTGAGTTGTGTTGTGCGTGAGAATAATGCAGGATTGTACACGAGGCCTTACCTGTAACCAGGAGTGAACCAGGCAGTATTCATCTGACTACACTCGTGACCGGTCGATGTGTATGTGGGGCCAAGCAAAGACTATTCTAACCTTACTTGAAGAGAGACGTCATCATGGCCTGTCCTTTTTCCCATCCTTCGGCACAACTCCCTTTTTGCTCCTTTAGTATTTATTTAGTTCTGTCCGGGCAGTCTGATACCGAAGGGGTGCTTAGGCAGCCAGACGTAAAAAGGCTGGGATGGATGACCTCCCGCCATTTACCTAGACTAACTTTATGTTAATTTCAAATTGTAGCTTGCCCTCCACCTCTAGGGGTCACCTGTAGTGATCGTCAGCATGATTATACCATCCTAGACTGGCAACATGGTGTCTACCTCACCGTGATTTACCAATTCTGCATTCAATATGCTTACCGTCATTGTAAGAATTGTTGTACCTAGAAGAAGTTCCACCTACTCACAAAAGTGCAAAAACTCAGAATCAATTGCTCTGATTACCTCATGCGAGGATCCTACCAGTGTCCAGCGTAAGATCATCTCTCCTATACGTACATTGGTACATCTGAAATAAAACACTGAAGAATTCGTATTAGCTTAAAAAAAAAACTGAAAAATACTTACCGTATTCAACAAAATTCTTATTACAATATCTCTACTAATTATATTGATAGCTATAAACTATGACTGTTTTATGCTTAACCAAAAACCCATTTAAATTCTGTTATAAATGTCTCCATTGGCGCTATATTTATAAACTATAACTGTATGATGCTTAACCAAAAACCCCATATATTTCTCCATATATGTCTCCATCCCCCCTCCCGCATGAGGGAATCAGAAGATATCAGAGTAAAGATATATATACATTATTCTTGTATAATCATAACTGGATATATATAAACTGGTAGTGGAACTAACTGTGATGTAGTCTCATTGTTAACAGGCCTTTTGGGTGGTGCAAGATGGCTGCCACAGGAAGTTCTGACGGGCAAACTTCCTCTGAGTCTTACATTCCTAAGATGAGGGGAACACTCTGAGCTGAGGTTTTCTATCTGAATCTGAAAACAAGTCCATCCGCCACCTGGAGCCAGCACCATAACAAAAAAACAACTTTAGAAAACAATGGGATTAGAATCTGAAGATTTAACACATATACTAAGTATTATCATCTGTTCTCTATGCCTCTTCTAAAAACTATTGTTCCTCCGTAAACTTTAGACAGAAACATACAAACATTATCCCGAATAGATATCATAGTGTCTATAGAATATTAACACAACACAAACAAGAAGACAGGGTGTCAGTATGACTCAATAAAATAGAATAATCCCTGTATGAAAATCAGTATAACCTAATTCCGTAGGACCTCAAGCAGGAATGTACAAAAACTGTCCAAAATAACTATTATTGCGTACAATAATAGGCAATATTACTAGCTTCCAACTAAATACACAGTAAACCATTATGATTCTTGATGTTCACAGCCAAAAAATGAAAGGATCTGAAATGTGATGATTTTTCATTACTGCATGTAAAAATGAAAATGCAGAATCGCTCCTTCCCCCCCTCCCCTATAATACCTGATGGGAGGGGGAAGTATCTGCGCACTAACCTTGGACGGAATGAACACTGGCAGAAAATGAACACCATAAATGCCAAGGGGAACATACACACATATTATAAGGTAGCGTTCTCCCTAGGGAATTGCTTGGCAGCATGTATAACCCAAAAAAACTTATACTAAACACAAACACCTGCTTCAAATCATGCGTGATACAAAACATCAAAACATAAAGTCATCTATAGACAAGACAAAAATCAACCCTGACATTATATCTCACATCTCAGCATACATACAGTATACACAGGGTCCCAATTACAGCTTCATTCAACACTTATGTGCACCACTCACAGCCTCCTTATTGTTTGTTTGCATTTTTAACATACTTTCTCCCTTCTCTTTCGCGGAACATATTAATGTGTTTTTCCTTGAAAAGACGCAACATCTTTAATCACTATATACCGGTCTCTCTATGCCACATGACACCAATCTTCCCTCCTTCTTGGAGAGGACGCCTGTCCTCATACCTGTACTGACAGCCTGCGTTCCCGTATTTAAAGCGAATGCGTCCTAACAAATAATCACAAAACCACAGTCTTGATCGAGTAGAGATGCAATAACCAAGTCACCTATAATAATAATAATAATCAAGTCAAAATGACTTCAGTCTGTGATTCCCAATCACAATGCAAACATTACAATTAATGTTCGTTCTCCATCCAGTTTCAGAAGTCTGACTGAATAACTTAAAACAATCAGTGGCTGCCAGCCCAATCCCCCGTCTGACCCCCCCTTTTGCCTGCCGCTGTATTACAACTTTCACACAAAAATTCCTGCATTCCATTGACTCCACTGTATTATAAACAATCTTTCCAAAGGAAAAAAAGCAGTGATTCTAGTACAATGTAAATTAATATATTTTGTCTGTTCTCTATATACTCACATATATTCCAATTAGGAGTTCTGTTTGTAAACCTGAGGATCTGGACTTTGACTGATTAACACCCATATTATAGCTTAAACCCAAGTCTCTATGCTTCTATCTTGGCTATAACTGTCCACCCCTTCAAGACTACCACTGCCAGCAGGGTTGTATAAAGGGGAGTCAACTGGGATACCTTCAGTGAGCCGGGCATTAAAGTTTATTCTGAACACTCTAAACCTTGGGAAAAAATTTGTCTACACAGGGGATAATAAAAAACTCTAAAAGGTATATGTTGTGAAATGACTAAAGCTTACTTAGTATGCAGAACAATAACCATTGTATTTACCCTAAGGCGGCACCTGGACACGCCACGTGTGGAACAGTTAAACTCAAATTCAATAGCCACTTCTGCACAACACCTTGCAACCCCATATTAAATATATCTAAACCTCTCCCATTTAAGTGTACTCCATCTGCACGGTATAGTTCCGAAGAAAAACCTTCCAAGTCTGTGTGGCCGTAGGAAAAACCACCCACCACCGGCATAAACCGCTCAACCGCTTTGTTGAAGCATTTCCGATCAGATTCTAGAAAACCTGAACCACCACAAAACCAATGTAGGCGGGGAATGATTTCTGAAAAAACTATAGCAGTCTCAGGGAACATCGAATGGACAATTTTAATGTCATATTGAACTTTCTGCAATAAATCCAACGTACGGACTTTTCCAAGATCATTACCTGCCAAATGGGTGATAATAAGATCTGGTACGGGAGAGTGACATGTCAAGTCCGCCAGAGTAGAACGTACAGAATTCCAGCGCATTCCCCTATATCCGTACCACCGTATATGGATAAAATCCTTGGGAAAAAATAAATTTTCTGAATACAGACGTCCGTGGGCCGTCTTCTCTGCCCAATAGATATATGAATGTCCAACAATCCAGACGTGCTTCCTAATGGCTCCTGTAGCCGCCATATTACCTCTTATAAAAGGACAATTTTCGGGGGAGACACTAAGGGCATCAATACCTTTTTGCTAGGGGTTTCCAAATTAGAAAATTGACTTGATAACTGTAAGCACAAATACACCTTTACTCAGTATTCGTCTGTCGGTAGATATTTCTGTCTAGTAATTTCCCTTTCCTCCACAGAGTCAGCAGAAATAGCAAGCTTCACACCTTGCTGGAATCAGTCAGTCAGAATCAGTCTGAGGACTGGAACTGGAATTGTTGTCCTCAAACATATAAAACAAATAAAACATCAAATTGTGTCGACCCCCTCTACACCTCAGTGGGGCAACAACTGGGTCATATAACTTTCTCGAATATACTTCTTGCAATAAGACTCCTTATGGATTGCCTATCGTTAGCTGGGCATGTATATTCTGTCAGAACACCTTGAGTACTGGAAACGTGTCAGGGAGTGCTATATAACCAGTTTCCTCATGTACATATGGCACATTTGTAACACTATTGATAATCCAACCGACGGGTGTAATCACCAGTTCTATACCTTGTTTGCAACGAGAGCACGTCATAAAGAGTAGAGAGACAGGACAGTCACTACAATCAATTACATATCCATCCACCACCACAGATGAGGTCACCAACACTCTGCCCTCAGCTTGCGCATGCGGTCTTGGTGGGAAAACCTTGTGTCATCAGCCGTATCAGAGACTGGAACCAGTAGTGCTATATTTATTACATATATATACTATCAGCCTTATCAGGGGCTGAAAGTCCAGGGGAACAGAATCTCCCTGCTCAGCCCGTCTCTCCGTGCCTCTAGTGAATGGAAACTGAAGCTACAGGAATGACATGAACATGAACAACATATACACAGATAAGCAGACAATTAAGGAAACCTCAGGACCGGGTTGCACGGGCTAGGACTTCACAGATCCGGTCACCTATGTCGAGTGTGACAGCCAACTACCTTTATCCTGGCATGGAGACACAGAAGGGTACTAAGCAAGATAACAGAATTTTCTTACCTTTTTAGTAGCCTGCAGGTCTACAACCCTTGTGTGTGGTCCGTCCTGGGAATGTAGGTTCAGGTGCGGCTGTTATCCTCTGGACATCTCGTCCTAGCCCCACGTTGGGTGCCACTGAAAAGGAAGGCCTCACACCTCTCGGGTGGGCTTATCTTCTTAAAATGTCTGCTGCCAAATTAGATGGTTATCTAGGTGTGCCCGAACCACCAAGTAAAAATACACTTGACAACCAAGTCAAAGTACAATTACAGATAGCCTTTATTAAGCCAGCAATACAAGCTTCTTATACTCTTTTCTTAGAGGGACGTTACAAGGGGAGGGATATTGCAAAATATTGCATATGCTAGCAGATTTCCTTTAAACAACTTTAAATCATCATTTTTATTGTTACAAAGTGTAATCAAAGTTCAGACACTTTCTTCATTTCCCCATTTCTCGCTGCAGAGCTCAGACTTCCTCTTTCCGCTTAACCAAGTCTGGAAGGAACAAAAGTCTGAGCAAGAAAGAGGAAGTTCACAGGAAACATTAATCTATAAGAAAAGTCAGATGCAGAAAGTACACGCTAGACAGCATAAATCTTAAAGGGACCAGGAGAATTGCATCAGTACACTCAAGATGGTGTTTGAAAGTCTTCAGCTAATTAGAACCAAATAGCATTAACTCTTTCTTTGCCTTAACACTAGAACAATCACTTTTGAATCCACTTTTTCCCCCATTAAAAGTCATAGAACCTTTACTTAGCTTCCCCTGCTGCCACCATTCCCGTACTGTCAGTAACTGCAGTTTGGGGCTCACGTGACATTTTGATTTCATGCAAGCTCTGAGTTCTTTTTCCTTGCCTTTGGACCAAACCAGCTATCAACACGAAGTGAGAAGCAGTCGCAGCACTCATGTCCTGTTGATGTCTCGTTTGGTCCAAAAGCACGGAGAAGGAAGCCAGCAGTGATTGGACACAGAGCTTGTGTAAAATGATAATGTTAACAGAGCCCGAGCCAAGCACCAATAGTGCTAGAACGGCAGAAGCAGAGGAGGTGAGCACATGGTCTATTATTTTTAAAAGGGAAAACAAGTGGATTCAGAATGTGTTGTTCTAGTAGTGGACAACCCTTTTAAATCATAAAAATAAAAAATCACACACATTGAAACAGATTTACTAATCCTGACTAATTTATAGATTTTATATTATAAACATGTGCTAAATTTATCAAAGTGGCTCAAGCTGGGTGATACTTTTTTTAAACTTTTACATTGTTTGTGCAAATAAGTTTATACCAACTACTAATTAGCTTTCTTTGCATCACTTATTTGTGGCAAAATGTTGTTGCAATGTTAAGGCAATAGTTGACATAAAGACTACTGCACTTCAAATGTATGAATTTTCAAAGGAAAATTCCTGAATAAAACACAGTATAGGACTTTTTGATCTTTATTGGGCAAATCCATTGCACTTATAGTATGTTTTTAGTAGAGAGAGTCAGCTCTACAGCTCCATGATTTCTTGTTGTGCTGTCTTGGTGACTTTCCGTATTTACACTGTACTAGAAGTGCAATCTTTTTGTCAAATTAAGGTCTAAAATACCAAAATGACATATACTTCATTGGATTGATAGCAATTCTCCTTTGTAAACCCATACTTTAAAAGTGCTGTTGTGTTCTAGTTTTGGATTAAGGAGTGATACCCTACATGTTCACCCATTTATTTACATAGAGTGCACTGTACAATTTTAAGGCAATTATGACTGTTAGGATTGCTACCTTTATTGGTGGCATTAGAGTTTGCCTACTTAAGTGACAATTTGCATATGCAATTTCCCAGAGGAGCATTGCGGCTTAAAGTCTCCTCATCTTCTGGCTGGCAGAATACTCCCATCTTCTGGCTGGGAGAATAGATACTCCCCAAGGCAAGGAGTCTCATTTTAGACAAATAGCCTTCCTCCAGGTAAGTCAGATCACCTTTTGGCAAGGTCAGACCCTATTTTTGCTAGTCAGAAATATGTTTTAAACATAATAAATGTAATGCAAGGTATCTAAGGCAAATTTATTTTAGCATAAACTAATTACATAATTCTAATTTAGTTTGCACTTAAATATAACATTATACATACACTATATGAGGTGTACACATGCAGAAAAAAAAATACGTGATTGCTCATTATGTCAAATGTATAAGCATAATGACTCAAAATTGGATGAGGGAAAAGATGTGTAATACAAACTGACCAGTAAATTCTGACTCTAGTTACTAATGACAAGTCAAGAAGCAGTGTGGTGGTCAAGTGTTCTGGGGTCAAGCACCTGAAGAACATGTCTAGAATTAAGGGGGTAAACAGCTGTGTGGTTAGGCCATGGTCTGTAGTCAAAATACTTGGATAATAGCAGATTAGCAAAGGGGCTAAACAAACATATGGTCAGAATAAGGTCCAAGTCAGGCAGCAATAGATCAATAAAACTGAGCATAGGAACACAGGCCAACATGCACCACTAAATAGAATTCTACAACTGACAGAATTCAGCTCACTAAGTAGGTGGGCAATCACCAGGATCAGGGAACTCCTTGATAACCAAGCACGTTCCAGAATATATTGGATAACTGAGCTGTCACTAAACTCACAGACAGCTCAGCACATCACAGTACTAGATTTGACGATTGAGCTGTCACTCACCAAACTGACAGATCACCACATCCTGTTTCTACAGTTACAGCCAGCCTCGGACTGCTCTGCCGGGTCACCGGGCAAAACTCATGGGAGGCCCTCAGGTCTAGAGACCCCGCCCACCTAGCCCCACCTCTCACTACCCCCTGCTGAACAGAGCGGCCGAGCAAGTCGAGTGGGTCTCATTCTCCTGAGCTAGAGCTACTACTGTGGCGTTCTGAGCCAGGGGACAGGGTAACAGATGTCCCTCAGGCTGGTGCTTCTGTTCCTTCTCTGGGGCGGGGACCTCAGCTCCCGGAGCTTGTATGTAGATCCCTGTGCTGCTGCTGCACAGTCAGGGATCCCCTCTGGGCCCTGTGTGTGACTCACCTCCCCCTCCCATGTGACGTCTCCTTCTTGTTCCCGCTCCTCGGAAGCCTCAGTGATGACGCTGGGAATCATGGTGGCTGCAGCCAGCCCAGCAAGACCAGATGTAGACGTGGCGAGCAGACAGCTCTCTCTGCAGGGACACAGACTCCACTCTCCACACTCCTGTCTGTGAGTAACCTTGTCTTGTGAATTGATAGAGATGTCCTGGGGGGGTTGAAGGGCCTGCACTGTGGTGAGGGGCTGCTCTCACTGAGCAGCTCCTTATCAGCTTTTATTACCACTGTACCTGTTAACCCCTTCATTGCCTCCTTAGACTGTGCCCACACTAGTGCATTTGCTGCACATTTTCACAGTGTATATGAAAACAGGAACAGCAAACGCACATAGTATATAGGCAGCCAGCAGAGTCAGTGTGACTTCGCTTGTGCTGACGTCTGCGCTTTTTTGCGCAGTGTAATAGCTGTGGATTATTACATTGATCATTGATCTATAAACATCTGCAACATCTCAATTAAGTACACGTCATGCCTTGTGTACTGCCCAGCACTTACAGGTGGGTTTTGGACACATCACACATCATGTGGGTAGGGGTCATGCATGACGTGACCGAAACCCGGAAGTGCCAGACAGTACTCGGTGTACTACAGTGCGGACGCTCAATGATGGATAGATGCAGAACTTTCTGCTAAAAAAACCCAGCTATCTGTACCAAAAAGGCAACACTTTTGGTATGTAGCAGCTAATAAAAGCGAATGCAGCATATTCAGCATCAAATCTTAGGCCAGTTTCACACTTGCGTTTTGGATGCAGCGTATGTGAACGCAGCCAAACGCGTGTACCACATCCCTATGTTTAATATGGGGACGCATGGTACCTGCGTTGCGTATGGATGCGCATATTTTCGGCGTCCTCCGAACTCAACAAGTTGCACTTTTTGTGCATCTTGGATGCTTGCTTTCTATGCAAGCGTCCTGAAGCACACAAATAATGCATGGAGGTAAATGGAGCCGCACTGCCATCCGCATGTCAGTGCAGCCAAACGCAGCGGATTCTTCTTCATCCTTGTTCTTCTTTCTTCTTCTTCTCGGCTGCCACCGCTGATCTCTTGTTTTTCAACACCGCTAATCTCTAGCAGCAGCAGCCGGGAGGAGGAGATCAGAGGCAGTGGCCGGGAGGAGGAGATCAGCGGCAGTGGCTGGGAGGAGATCTCTTCTTCGCTGCCGCCGCTGATCTCCGCCTTCCGGGTGCCAAGACCGCTGATTGGGTGGCCGGACACATTTAGAATGACATGCTATGTGAACACATGCAGACAATCACCGCTGCGGTCATATCAGAATGGCTGCATTCGCACTGCGTTTGTGTCCACATTGTAGACAACGTTTTCCTGTGCGCTCAGCTAAAGCGCACTTTCTGGGGCTTTGTGTGTGGCCGGCTGCTAAGGTAAACAGTGGGTTATTATGGGCTTCGTTGCCTAGCAGGGCTTCCCATTAATCGCTATGCGCTGTGGCTTAAATGTCTAAGTTTTTAGCGGTACCGTAAAATGTGGGTCACCCTCCAAGTGTGACCCTAGCCTTAAGGCCCCGTTACACAGTACGATGTTCCAGCGGTCCCACCAACGATCCAACATGGCCGGGATCGCTGGGACATCGTTATCTGTTCACTGGTGAGCTGTCACAAAGGCAGACTCACCAGCGATCAGCGAACACGCTGGTATCCAGGGTAAACAGCGGGTAACTAAGCAGAGTGCGGCGCTTAGTTACCTGCTGTTTACCCTGGATACCAGCTCCCAGGGTGTGCTGTGCGGCGCTGGGAGCTCGTTGATCGTTGGTCTCCCACTGTCACACACAGCAATGCTGGCCACCCAGCGGGAGACTAACGATTAAAAAAATAGTCCAGGTCATTTACCAACGATAAACAACCTCATCGTTGGTCGTTGGTAAATGTCACACACAACGATGTTGTTTCGACATCGCTGCAACGTTACCAAACCAGTGACGTTGCAACGATATCGTTAACGATATTGTTATGTGTAATGGGGCCTTTAGTTTAACAGTACATAGCCTTACAGCTGACTGAGAAAATGAGTATAGGAAGGCCATGAAAGTGTTAACCTTGTATGGTCAGTATCACAGACATGGCAGTGCACAGCAAACTGCGTACGTCCTTGTCTGCTGCACTGTGATGCGGCCATGCCAGTAAACTGAGGCACCGTGCCCACTATTAGGGATTGCAGCGTTTTCAACGCAGCATGTCTTCACTGCGTCCAAAGCGCTGCATTGTACCGTACCAGCACATGGGATGGATTTATAGAAATCTCCTATCCACTGTGCTTGTTTTCTGCACAGCATCAGGCTATGTTCACACAGTGTATTGCTGCATTTTGTGAGGATCCGTTTTTGTTGCAAAACTGCACCAAGAATGGATCCTCACACAGCGCAGCCTTCTGCGTGTGAATGCTGCAGCACTATTCACCTGCGCTTACTCACCTCTCTGCGCTCCTTCGGTGACCGCCGGTGATCTGTTCTCATACCAGGAGGCCGCAGCGAGTGCTGCCTCTAGGACCCTGCAGCCTCCCATGTGACCAGGTGACGTTGATTAGTTGCATAATGCTGTCCTGCGCCACCAGTCTATGGATCTCTATGGCAACCGGACACTTACCGCAGCCGCCGACTCCACAGAGATCTCCCGGATATGCGCTTTTGCCAAGCACACAGGAAGATGCTGCAAACAGCGTTTCCTGTGCGCCCTGCAAAAGCACATATCCCGTAGTTGTCTGTGGAGCCGGTGGCTGCGGTACGTGTCCGGTTGCCATAGCGATCAATAGACAGGCGGCGCATAGGCTACTCCAGCCAGAAACTAGGTTTCTGCTGGATCCCGCAGGCTAGGGGCCTCCTCTTCTGTGTGTGGCCTCCTCCTCTTCAGCGCCTGTGCCTCAGCGTGTCAATTCATGCAGGCGCACACCAAGGACTTGGTAGGAGCAGGTCCCGGCTGCTGTAACAGAGCATGCGCGTGGCGTAAGCACCAGAGCCCGCCCTGCATGCAGCATAATCTTTAGCAGGACGGGCTCTGGTGCTTTGTGCACTCACTGAGTATTTGGTGAGGTTTTTACCTCAGTATTAGTAAGGCCTCATGCACACGCTGAGTATTTGGTGAGTTCAGTATTTGTAAAACAAAACCAGGAGTGGATAAAAAAATACAGAAAAAATACCTGTGATTGTTCCACTACTGGTTTTGTCTTTCAAATACTGAAGTAAAAATCTCACCAAATATCACTTATCCTTAGGCCATGTGCACACATTGAATAAGTCATTTATTGGTGGGGGTCCGACTGCTAAATCTGCAACTTTTATCCCCATTACGTCCAAAAAAATAGAAAAAAGACCCAACACAGAATCCTGAGATCTAGATCCTTAAAAATTCATTTTATTAGAAAAAAACATTAAAACCCACACATTAAAATCATCATCCTTAAAGATGTTCCTTAGGCTATGGTCTGACTAGTGTCAGCGCTCAGCCAGTCGGATCCGTGAAAGACTTAGAATTTGCCAGGCTGAGTGCATAGCGTTAACAGCATGTAACGCTGTGCGCCGCCTGTATATACATCTCTATGGCAACCTGAATGATCGCGCAGCCGCTGGCTCCACTTAAAAGTCCCGGATATGCGCTTTTGGAGAGCGCACAGGTGGGTGGGCCCCTGGAATCAATTTCCCTGGTGGGCCCCAGACACCCCAGTCCGACCCTGTTACAGCAAAGTCACCCATTGCATCGTAGATGTTCTGAGTGGAGGAATTAAAACTAAAAGAGAGGAGAAACACGTGAGACAGATATAACAAAAGAACTCCAATTCTCAAGAGAATGACTCCACCAAATCTGCTGGTAAGATGACCACAGCTTTCTACAGAGAAAACTCCTACCGAATTAAGCATAGAATGAACTATAGCTGGCATAGAAGAGTGTAAGGAGTGGATTTATACAGCAGAAGGGAGTATGAGTGTCTGGGGCCACAAGGGACTGGGAACTCAGGTCTCAGGCGGTCGGGTGCAGGGATGTCACGGGCCTATGCCCTTGGGTGACAATGAAAAGGGGTATATTTACTGGAATTAAAGTTATTGTCAGTCGTGACGCCACCTGTAGGACCGGTGATGGCACCAGCGCTACTGAGACCTCCGGGGGATGAGGGGCAGCAAGGTGTTGTGGCTCTCTACAGGAAGAGCAGGGTCCTCGGGGCTGTATGGATGGATGGTGGAGTAGGGCAGCGCAGGCGTTGTGGTGTGGGACTGGAATGATGAACACACACAGAAAGTCTCTTTTGGTACCTTTACTGATGGAAACCGGTACATGTCCAGGGATGAAGGATACACTTTGGGACTTCCACATCGAGTGAGGTATAGCTCTTCTTGTCCTGTTCCTTCTCTCTAGTCTGGCGTGTGTGAAACTAAGCCTGACCTTCTGCATCTGTTACACCAGTGTTGCTGCACTGAGGGCTCTCTCTCTTGGCTACCGCTATCTCTCCTGCAGTCCCTGGCTCTCAAATGTGGGTGCTGTGGGTGTCCGGGAAGCTAAGCCTCGACGGTGTACTGGATCTCTTTCCCTTTGTGCAGACTCGGTCTCCAGTGACCGGTGTTCTGGTGGGGTGAGCCAGTATGGCTCCTCTGCCCACTCTGAAGTGTTCCTTCCCTCTGCCTGTGGTCCTCGCTCTCTGGACCTCATACTGGCTCTGGAGGTGCACTGGTGTCGGGCCTAGCACAGCTTCGGTAACCAGTTTTAGGTCACTAGTCACTGAGATGACTTCATAGTTCTTCTAGTGACTGCACACTCTGGCTAACTTCGCCCCCAGCACCTGTGTTTATAGGGGACCTGGCTTAACAGCAACCAGTAGAGCTCTCCCTACAGGCCTGGAGTGGAGGGTGTTGGGTGTATGTGAGATACCAGATGTGGAAATCCCTTAGTGTACTAGTTGGTTCTGTGGCTTACCTGCTACAGGGCGCCACATGAGCAAGTGAACATACAACTGCATGTTAATCATGACATATGGAACTAAATAAGCTCCTATTCAGGATAAACAACGAGGGAGTTATGAAGAGGATATTTGATCGCTTAAATTCTGTGATCTTCTGATCCCCAAGGTCTCATCAGGACACGACACTCTCATGATATAATGGCTCATTCTCCTGGTAATCAGAATATCTACTGATAGTTCTTCAGCTACAGCATTAGAATTCAACGATACAGGTGACTTTTTCAACAGCGTAATTTGTTGACACTAAGTCATAAGGATGGAGAGTGATCATTTGAAGTTTATAACCCTGATTTTGTTTTCTGTGGTCCAGGCACCATAATATTCAAAGACATCCATCTGTTAATGATAAGACACAAAGTCACCGTGCCACTTCCACAAAAATTGATGGCCATCAAGTTCAGGA
Source organism: Allobates femoralis (assembly GCA_033576535.1). Taxonomy (NCBI): domain Eukaryota; kingdom Metazoa; phylum Chordata; class Amphibia; order Anura; family Aromobatidae; genus Allobates; species Allobates femoralis. The sequence continues at coordinate 515,385,163 of JARQOC010000002.1, forward strand.
CCCTGCATGCATCATTTATGAAATGCATGCTTAATCAGGTTTGGTGTACACCACAGGTCTAGGCAGGGACATTTTCAGTTGACTCCTATGCAGGAACACGAAAGTCTATCTGTGCAGTGTGCCATTAAACAAATTACTGGTTATTACCACCGATTATCAAACATTTATCCATAGAAATATGTGTTGAGGTGACATTGACATTTTAACATCATGTGTTTGCATGAAATAGCTACAAAGAAGATCAATACTTTCTTAGGAGACCTCAGAGTGTTACGACTTTTTGGGGGCATTTGTAAGACATGCAGCATTAGAGATTCTTCATGGGTAATGAGAAAAAATTGTCAAAGCTGGCAAATATGAATAGCAAAACAATAAATTATCTCTAATTAAAACCATAAGTGCCTTCCATGTGTATTCCATGTTTACATATAGTTTATGAGGTTGAAAAAAAGACACAGATTCTTTATGCCCAAACTACAATCCACATAAAAGGACAAAACCACTTTAACCCCTTTACGACTAATGACGAGTATACTCGTCATGAAAAGATGTCAGTTCCCGCCATGGCTTTGAACTGTCACTGCTTCTAAACGAACAGTGACAGTTCAATTCTAAAAGCTGTCAGTGACAGCCAAGGGTTAGGGGAAGAGGTGTGGGGACCTTTTTTAGTGGTCCCCACACTCAGAGCGATGTGATCGGTCAGTCAATCTGACCGACCGATCACATTAAGATCGCACAGGGAAATGCTGAATATCAGTGTTTCCCTGTGCGATCGCTGCAGGAGCCGGGCTGTCAGCTGTGCCCGACTCCTGCAATCATCCCCTGCTCTCCTGACCCCACTCCTGGGTCTCCTTCCTCCTCCCTCCACTCCCCTGTCGTCCTCTCACTTCCTCCTCCTGCCGCTCTCCTGTTCATCCGGTCCCCGCTCTCCTGCCCCCACTCCTGGGTCTCCTTCCTCCTCCCTCCTCCCTCCACTCCCCTGTCGTCCTCTCACCTCCTCCTCCTGCCACTCTCCTGCGCCCGCTCTCCTCCGGTCCCTTCTGTGCTGCTCCTCCGGTCCCCGCTCTCCCGCTGTGCTGCTACTCCGGTCCCCGCTCTCCTGCGCCCGTTCTCCTCTGGTCCCGCTCTCCTGCTGTGTTGCTCCTCCGGTCCCCGCTCTCCTGCTCCTCAGGTGCCCTGCTCCTCTGAGCCTCATCCCCTGCATGCAGGAGATGAGGCTTAGAGAAGCAATCTGACAGCCAGGGGCAGCGATCACTATGTGGTCGCTGTCCCTGTGTCGCCCCCTAAGTGCATTTAGAGTCTGGGGAGAGGGAGTGCAGGGTCACTCCCCTCTCCCCATGGTGATCGGCCCATTATAATGTAATTGGGATGAGCCGATCACCATGGTTAACCAGAGGTTGCCATGACAACCTGAGGTTGTCATGGCAACCTGAGGTTACCATGGCGACATCTAGTAACCTGACCCAAGCCTCAGAGATCATGTGATCTCTGGGACTTGGGTCAGGTTACTAGATGTCACCATGGCAACCTAAGGGCCCCGTCACACGGGGCGATATCACCGCCCATAACAGAGGTGACGTGGGGGCGTGGCCTATCGGCGGCGTCATCGCCCCTGCGTCGCCTCATGTAAAGGGACGATGTCGCCGGTGCCGGGAGATCGCCTGGTTTCAGAGCAGTGCTCTGAAACCAGGCGACCATCATGGGGCAATGTGCACACATCGCCCCATGTAACCGGGCGCCGGCGACCTGTCAGGCGATGGGAGTCATAGGCTCCCATTGTCCTGCATCGCCGCTGGGGTTTCCAGACACCCCGGCGGCGATGCCGCCTCACAGATCGCCGGCGCGGCGCTGGAGGAGTCGTCGCCCAGTCTAAACGGGGGATGGCAACGCTGACGAGGGCGGCAAGAGCGTGAGGGTCCCTGCCATTCGCCGCCGACATCCCCAGCCCCGTCGTCCCGTGTGATGGGGCCCTAAGGTTGTCATAGCAAGCTGAGGTTGCTATGGCGACATCTGGTAACCTGACTGCTGTACTGTATGGCAGATCATTGCCCTACAGTGCAGCATCAGTGTGACTTCCCCCAGAGACTGCAGCTAAAGGACCCTTAATCCTTTGCTGCAGTCTCTGGAGGCGACTGACCGTCGTGGGACTATCGTTGTGGACTACGTCGGAGGGCATGGGGGGGGGTAATAAAGATGGAGTAAAAATATGTGTTTGTGTTTTTTCTTATAATAAAATTATTTTTTTCACGGTGTGTTATTTATCATTGACTTAGAGGTTCCTAATGGCCGGGTCTAACATTGGCCCGACATTACGAACCTCGGGCTTAGTGCCAGCTGCCAATACAAAGCTGGCATTAACCCCGTTATTACCCAGTTTGCCACCAGCACCAGGGCAACTGGAAGAGTCTGGGTACAGCGCCAGGAAATGGCGCTTCTAATTATTGCGCCATTTTCTGGGGCGGCTGCAGGCTGCAATTCGCAGCATGGGGGGCCCAGAAGGCTTGGGCCTTTCCATGCTGAGGATTCCAGCCCCCAGCTGCCTAGTTGTACCTGGCTGGGCCAAAAATATGGCGGAGCCCCACGGCATTTTTTTTTCTAGAATTAGTTCTAGAAATAAAAAAAAATGGGCTTTGCTGTATTTTTGGTTGCAGCCAGGTACAACAAGGCAGCTGGGGGTTGCTGGCAGTCTGTAGCTGCCAAGTTGTACCTGGCTGGACCAAAAATATGGCGGAGCCCTACGTCATTTTTTTTTTCTAGAATTAGTTCTAGAAATAAAAAAAAATGGGCTTCGCTGTATTTTTTGTAGCCAGCCATGTACAACTTGGCAGCTGGCTGACTGGAATCCTCAGCGTGGAGAGACCCAAATGTTGTGGGTCCCCTGCGCTGCAAATTTCAACCCACAGCCACCCAAGAAAATAGCGCATTCATTAGAGGCGGCATTTTCTGGTGCTGTACCCCAACTCTACCAGTTGCCCTTGTGCTGGTGGCACACGGGTTCTCCATATGCGACATGGTGTCCGCTAACAATTTCAATAGAAAATTAGCTCCAATTGTTAGCGGAAACCATGTCGGGTATGGAGAGACCCTCCCTGTGTGCCTGAACATTGGAGCTCCGCCACAAGTGACCCCATTTTGGAAACTAGACCCCCGAAGGAACGTATCTAGATGCATAGTGAGCACTTTGAACCCCCAGATGCTTCACAAATTCATCCATAAAAATGAAAAGGCACTTTTTTTTCCACAAAAAAGTTTCTTTTTTCATTTTTACGGATCAATTTGTGAAGCACCTGGGGTTCAAAGTGCTTACTATGCATCTAGATACGTTCCTTTGGGGGTCTAGTTTCCAAAATGGGGTCACTTGTGGGGGCGCTCCAATGTTTAGGCACATAGGGGCTCTTTATATCCTACAAGGTGTCCGCTAACAATTCCAATTGTTAGTGGACACCATGTTGCGTTTGGAGGGTCCCTGTGTGTCTCCACATTGAACCTCCCCCACAAGTCACCCCATTTTGGAAACTAGACCCCCAAAGGAACGTATCTAGTTGCATAGTGAGCACTTTGATCCCCCAGGTGCTTCACAAATTGATCCGTAAAAATGAAAAAAGAAACTTTTTGTGGAAAAAAAAGTGCTTTTTCATTTTTATGGATGAATTTGTGAAGCATCTGGGGGTTCAAAGTGCTCACTATGCATCTAGATACGTTCCTTAGGGGGTCTAGTTTCCAAAATGGGGTCACTTGTGGGGGAGTTCCAATGTGGAGACACACCGGGACCCTCCAAACGCGACATGGTGTCCGCTAACAATTTGAATGGAAAATTAGCTCAATTTGTTAGCGGACACCATGTCGCGTTTGGAGGGTCCCTGTGTGTCTCCAAATTGGAGCTCCCCCACAAGTGACCCTATTTTGGAAACTAGACCCCCAAAGGAACGTATCTAGATGCATAGTGAGCACTTTGAACCCCAGATGCTTCAGAAATTCATCTGTAAAAATGAAAAAGCACTTTTTTTTTCCACAAATAATTTCTTTTTTTATTATTACGGATCAATTTGTGAAGCATCTGGGGGTTCAAAGTGCTCACTATGCATCTAGATATAATCCTTTGGGGGTCTAGTTTCCAAAATGGGGTCACTTGTGTTGGAGCTCCAATGTGGAGACACACAGTGACCCTCCCAACGCGACATGGTATCCGCTAACAATTTGAGCTCATTTTCCATTCAAATTGTTAGCGGACACCATGTCGCGATGGGAGGGTCCCCGTGTGTCTCCACATTGGAGCTCCTCCACAAATGACCGCATTTTGGAAACTAGACCCCCTAAGGAAAGTATCTAGATGCATAGTGAGCACTTTGAACCCCCAGATGCTTCACAAATTGATCCGTAATAATGAAAAAAGAAACTTTTTGTGGGAAAAAAAAGTGCTTTTTCATTTTTATGGATGAGTTTGTGAAGCACCTGGGGGTTCAAAGTGCTCACTATGCATCTAGATACGTTCCTTGGGGGGGGTGTAGTTTCCAAAATAGGGTCACTTGTGGGGGAGCTCCAATGTGGAGATACACAGGGACCCTACAAACGCGACATGGTGTCCGCTAACAAATTGAGCTCATTTTCCATTCAAATTGTTAGCGGACACCATGTCGCGTATGGAGGGTCCCCGTGTGTCTCCACATTGGAGCTCCTCCACAAATGACCCCATTTTGGAAACTAGACCCCCTAAGGAAAGTATCTAGATGCATAGTGAGCAGTTTGAACCCTCAGACGCTTCACAAATTTATCCATAAAAATGAAAAAGCACTTTTTTTTCACCAAAAAGTTATTTTTGCCTACATTTTTTCAGTTTCACATGGGCAAAGTGATAAAATACATCCCAAAATTTGTTGGGCAATTGTTCCTGAGTACACCCATACCTTATATGTGGTCATAAACCACTGTTTGGGCGCACGGCAGGGCTCAGAGGTGAAGGAGCGCCATTTCACTTTTTGAACGGAAAATTGCCTCTAAAATTCAAATTGCGCTCCTTCCCTTCTGAGCCCTGCCGTGCGCCCAAACAGTGGTTTATGACCACATATGAGGTATCGGTGTACTCAGGAGAAATTGCCCAACAAATTTTAGGATGCATTTTATCGTGTTGCCCATGTGAAAATGAAAAAATTGAGGCTAAAACAACAACAACAATTTTGTTACAAAAATTAAAATGTCCATTTTTTCCTTCAACTTTATTTTAGTTCCTGTGAAGCACCTGAAGGGTTAATAATCTTCTTGAATGTAGTTTTGAGTAGCTTGAGGGGTGCAGTTTTTGGAATGGTGTCACTTTTGGGTGTTTTCTGTCATGTACACCCCTCAAAGGGACTTCAAATGTGATGTGGTCACTAAAAAAATGGTTTTGTAAATTTTGCTGGAAAAATTAGAAATTGCTGATGAACTTTGAACCCTTATAACGTCCTACCAATTTTTCATATTTCTTCCAAAATTGTGCTGATGTGAAGTAGACATGTGGGAAATGTGATTTATTAACTATTTTGTGGCACATAACTCTCTGGTTTAGCAGAATAAAAATTAAAAATATGAAAATTGCTAAATTTTCAAAATTTTTGCAAAATTTTTGATTTTTTCACAAATAAACGCTAAAATTATCGACCTAAATTTAATACTAACATGAAGCCCAATATGTCACGAAAAAACAATCTCAGAATCGCTAGGATCGGTTGAAGCGTTCCAGAGATATTACCTCATAAAGGGAGAGTGGTCAGAATTACAAAAAATGGTCCGGTCATTAGGGTGCAAAGTGACTCGGTCCTTAAGGGGTTAAGATCTAGAGCAACTGAACCATTTGGGGGGAAATAATTAACTTCTGCTTCTCAATATGGCAATTTTTGGTTTATTTCTAGAAATCTAACATTTAAAATATGTTATATGTTTTTCAAGGAAGGCATCCAGACTTTTGTTGTATGTAAATGAAACAACCATCCAAACAATATGTGGCAGAGAGTTTTAGAGTCTCATTGTTCTTACAGTAATTAATCACCATTTATCAACCTTACAAGTTTTAAAAGTTACACAATGAATTGGACACAACGGGAACAGAATTAAATCTGGGGTGACACTAAAAAGCATCTCTATCACACAACTGCCAAATAAAGTTTTTCACCCCACCCCCATACTTTATCATGGTGGTAATTTTTCTTTGCTTGCTTAAACCCTTCCAAATCAGCACAAGAAGTAAAACAGAAGTGGAACATAGAAATACCTACCGGTAATCACTCTTTAATGGGCAAATTTAAATTCACTTTTTCGGTTAAATAACATTATAACCAATAATACCCCATTACATATAGTGGTAATAGGCAGCAGAGGTGTACCAAGTTGCGATGGCGCCCGGGGCAAACTTCTATTTTGGCGCCACCCCGGCTGTCAGCTTTCCTCACTCCTGGTGCCCCCACCCCACCCCGGACTCCTCGGTCACACTCACCCTATCCCGTCCAGGCCGTCTCTCCTCCGCCGCCAGTTTCCGGGGTCTCCTGAAGTCACCCCGTACCGGACCCGCTGCCGCCAAGTCTTCCAGTGGCCCCCGCGGCCCCAGACTGGCGCGGAAGCGGAAGTGACGTCGGGCGCTTCCTTTCAGGGAAGCGCCGCTAAACTGTGAAATAGTGTACTGTGTGTGCGGCCGCCGGGTGTAGCAGGAGGAGGGGAGCGGGAGGGGGTGCCGCCGGCGCCCTCCGCTGAGTTGCGCCCGGAGCAAGAGGTCCGGCTGCACCCCCCTGGATACGCCCCTGATAGGCAGAGTATTATCAGGCTGTAGGATATAAAAGAGAATACAGTACTGTTCAGACAAAAAATATATAATAATTAAGAGTATCATCCAGTTACCCATAAAATTCTAATTCTTGAGCTTTTTTGTAACTCTGTATTGGCCTGTTCCTCTATTATTTCATCTAATAAGATAAAAAATGTTTGTACCATGTTAGCCAGTAGATAGAAAAATAAATTAGAACCTGAGAGTCATCAGTAGTTGATACCTTTTAAGGGCTAACTGAAAAGATGGTAAGAAAAAGCAAGCTTTCAAGACTCGATGGTCTCTTATTAAGCCTGATGAAGAGACCATAGAGTCTTGAAAGCTTGCTTTTTCTTACCATCTTTTCAGTTAGCCCTTAAAAGGTATCAAGAAAAAACAAGCTTTCAAGACTCCATGGTCTCTTTTTAAGCCTGATGAAGAGACCATAGAGTCTTGAAAGCTTGCTTTTTTCTTACCATTTTTTCAGTTAGCCATTAAAAAATTTCAACTACTGATGACTCTCAGATTCTAGTATGTATGTGTCTCAGAATCTGTGTCATTATCAGCCTGACGAAGGGGCCCAAGTGTCCCGAAAGCTTACTATGTTTACCATCTTTTCAGTTAGCCATTAAAAGGTATCAACCACTGAGGACTCTCAGATTGCAATATTTTTCAGATTCTAATATTTTTTATTTCTCCAGAAAACTTATAAAAAAATTGGCAACTGATTGTTTTCATTCCTCATGTAAAAGGACTTTATATTATATACAGTCTGATAGTGTTGTCTTCAGCTACTGATGACAGTATCTGACCATATAGGGACACCTCCTCTTGATAAGAAGAATAGTAACAGACAGTTATCAATTAGGTCTGGGCCTCACAAAGGTTTTCTGGAGTGCTTCTCATTGATTTTAACTGTCGAGTGAATTCTGCAGTCTACGCTATTGGATGCAACACATGTATGAATGCAGCTGTAGCACTGTAGTTAAAATCAGCATGTTGTATCATAGAAAGTTCCTGTGTAAACCAAGCCTTATTCAGATATATTTTAGGAGGAATGACAAAGGAGTGTATGAATGTCACAAATCCAATGACTCAAAGGTGACATCTTCCTCTGATTGCAGATGTTCTCTTTTCTTTTTTTCTCTATTTGACCCATATGACCATTGTGACTTTTTCTGATGACTGTGCAGAATTTACTGCTAACATATCTTTATACATTCACTTTTGTAGTCATCCCGAGCATCTGCAGTAACATACTGTAAATAAATTCAGATTGTAGACCAAACAGCAAAATTAATACAACCCCCAAACAATACTATCAAATATTATTTAGATCTAATATTCAGATGAATATATGTATGAAAGCGCTTTTACATTTACTCTCTTACAAAAGAGTATAACGAAAACACTTCTAATATTAGGCTTAAAGTGCTGAAGAAGGTAAAAATTTTGTCTTTAAAGAAAACAGACAATATTAAGATAACATGAAAAAATACACCATTACAACAAAAAGATTCACTTTCTTAACATCCATCAGAAATATATTGTTAAAAAAGTGAATACAAATGACGCACCCCATGGCCGGGGTACTCGGATCCTGGGCGTTGCTTTAAGGGACTATCACTGGTGGCCAGTGCCCGGATCCATGGCCCTGGTGTTCACGAAAAAGGGGTTTAGTCAAAATAAAATGATAAAAGTTTTGTTTAACGTGATGCCACCTGCAGAATCCGGTGATGGCACCAGTGCTGCCAGCAGACTTCCGGGGATGATGTTGCTCCCTTCAGGTGGAGCAGAGTCCCCAGGGCAGTGAGGTAAAGAAATGGTTTTGCACTGGGAGAGGTGCAGTCTTCTCCTTAAGACTGGAATGCAGTTTACCAGCTTAATGGAAATGAGACACAGGAGACCTTCTAGTTCTGCACGGGTATTTTCTGGCAACTTGTCAAGGCAGTTCTCAAAGTACACAGTCACAAAGTCACAGGTAGCTGGCCGGGTTGTCACTCTAACCAAAGGATGCAAAGTGTCTCCGAGGCCCTCAATGATGTTCCTTCTGGTACAATCTCTGTCCTTTTCACTGCGCTCTTCTTACTATCCACCCTGTACAGAGCCCTCTTTCTACCAGGCCCGTTGGGTATATAGAGGTAACCCTTCTCTTTCTAAGGAGCTCAACCGGTTTGGAGCTTCTGGTGGGGACGTCCGTGTTGGTCCAGGTCAAGGCTATCTGAATCGTAGTCAGGAAAGCAAAAGGGTGGACGGTGTATACGGACCTGCACTGCACGGACCAAAGGATCAGATGGTGTTTACCATTATCATTTTTATTTCTGATGCGTTTTGGGGTTAGTCCCAACTCCTTCCTCAGGGAATAGTAGTGTCACAACTATTCCCTGATGATGAATACCATCTGATCCTTTGGTCCTTGCAGTGCAGGTCCGTATACACCATCCACCCTTTTGCTTTCCTGACTACGTTGATCGTTGTGGTGTGGATCCTTGCAGCAGCTACTATCTTTTGCTTTGACGCTGGTTGTGTGCTACACAAACCCCCCTGGTGAATGACTAATTAAATTTAGTCCACCTTTTTATCATTGATAAGACCCTATTGCACTTTTCTTTCTCTTTTTCCAGTTTTTAAGGCTATCTGAAAGGCCTTCGACCCACCTGGATTGGCGGCTCAGAGCTAGACTTCCTGCACCGCACTAGGAGACGGTACTCCGTCTTCGACTGGGTTCCCTCCGGACCGGTTTTCGGCATGGTCTGGGCCTGGGCTTCCTCAAGCCAGGGATCCTTCTTCTGTCTGGGCTGCCTTCCTTTACATGCACCCTCCACTTCACTCTCCTCACGACGACTACTTACTAACTGTCACTCCCGCTCTTTTCACTACACCTTAGCTCCTCCCACTGGGACTGGTTCCCTAGCGATGTGTTAACCAAAAGGTCCCCTAATCTAAGTGTATGAATGCAGGGATGAGGCCTCAGATTAACATTGCCATCCTCTGGTGACAGGGATACCACACACACTAGTCTGGGTGCAGTACCCCTTTAGTGGTGCACTGACCAGTGGGGCACCACACAAATATATATTAAATATGTTTTGAGTAAATCATTTAGTTGAAATTGTTTTTCCAAAGTATTCATAAAAGTGCTCGGAGAAGTTTAAAGTAGTAAACAAAACTATATCAAACTCCCATTTTGGAGCCTAATGAATCCCTACTGGTCTCTGCTTTCTGGTCTCATTTTCTGAATTGCAAAAATGTCCAGAAAAACCTGCACTATGATTCATCAATGACCTCAGATTGGCTCTGTGGCATTTTCAGCTATTTCTGATGTGTCAAGCACAGGACCAGGAAGAACAGACAATATCCAATCATTGCTTAATTAAGGATTACTCATGGATTTAAATGTGTAGGAAATGTATGAATATCTTGTTGTAATGCATCTTTAAAAGAATATAACAAATGTTTTAATTATCTTTACTATAAATATAGACACTTTCCAGTGCCTGTATAGTATATGTACAGAAACAGCATCATGTAAGATCCTGTAGAACAGCACAATGTTATTTTGTTTAGACCAGAATAGACTTTACCTGGACATCAGAGTTAATAATGAATTGAGGTGGTAGGTGAAAAATAAAAAAACTGTATATTTTTCTGATACTAGCTGGCTCTCAGCACTGGCATGATTAGGACACGGTGTGTTGCTGCTGCACACTACGTATTGATGCTGGATGTCACCAGTCCCAGAGCATGTGCTATCAGAACAAAAAAAGAGCCACAGAACAGTACAACATACCTAGCTAGAAGCACCAAATACCCCAATACAGCTCAAAATATTTCTCCAAAAGAACATAAAAGCTACAATGTAAATCATTATACTTCCCTATAAGTGCCAATAAACTGTAAATGCTCTTCATCCCGCTCTTGCTGGGAGCATCACTCTACCACTTTTGAAAGTTCCCCAACTAACAACAGAAATATTCCCATTTCTACCTATACCCCTCTGACAGCATCATTTTCCTTCTCTCTCCTTCACTATGTTCACCAACATCACCCCATTTTACCTCTGCGTCACTGAGAGCAATATTAATCCCTTTTCTACCTTTTCCCCATTGACATACTGTAAGCTTCAATCCCTTCCCACTTCTTCCCACTGCACATGTCTGCATTAGATCATGGTGTCAGAATGTGCATGTGCAGAACCAGTTGGGAGTTGAGGCGTAACATAAAAAGGCCTTAGATTTCAGCATTCGTAGCATTGATCTGAAGATGCACCTAAGGTCATCTGGGGAATTGTGAGAAGAGAAGGAGCTGGAGAAGTGAACCGTAAGGTGAGTATAATTATTTTTTTTATTTTTAACATACATACATGTGCAGAAATATTTGGACAGTGACCCAATCTCCATGATTTGAGCTCTGTATGCCACTATTTTTTATTTAAAATTAAACAACTGAGATGCAATTAAAGTGAAAACTTTTATGTTTAATTAAAAAGGGTTGAACAAAACTGTGAAACGTTTAAGAATTGCAGCAATTTTTCTACAAAGCCTCCCCTTTTTCAGGGACTCAAAAGAAATTGTACAAAGTACCGAATATACTCGTGTATAAGCCGACCCGTGTATAAGCCGACCCCCCTACTTTTGCCCCCAAAATCTGGGAAAACCTATTGACTCGTGTATAAGCCGAGGGTGGAACCCAGCACAGGTATACAGCCCCCAGCAGTGTGGTATACAGCAGCCTCCCCAGTGGTATATACAGCCCCAGTGGTAGTATCCAGCAGCCCCACAGGTATATACAGCCCCAGTGGTAGTATCCAGCAGCCCCACAGGTATATACAGCCCCAGTGGTAGTATCCAGTAGCAACAGAGGTATATACAGCCCCTGTGGTAGTATACAGTAGCCATAGAGGTATATACAGCCCCAGTGGTAGTATCCAGTAGCCCCAGAGGTATATACAGCCCCAGTGGTAGTATCCAGCAGCCCCAGAGGTATATACAGCCCCAGTGGTAGTATCCAGCAGCCCCACAGGTATATACAGCCCCAGTGGTAGTATCCAGTAGCCCCAGAGGTATATACAGCCCCAGTGGTAGTATCCAGTAGCCATAGAGGTATATACAGCCCCAGTGGTAGTATCCAGTAGCCCCAGAGGTATATACAGCCCCAGTGGTAGTATACAGTAGCCATAGAGGTATATACAGCCCCAGTGGTAGTATACAGTAGCCCCAGAGGTATATACAGCCCCAGTGGTAGTATCCAGCAGCCCCAGAAGTATATACAGCAGCCCCAGAGGTATGGCTTATATTGGCAGCCAGCCTACTTACATACACATACCCATACATACACACATATATACACACACACACACACACACACACACATACACATATATACACATACACACACACATACACACACACACAGCTTCCTACCTTGTCCCCCGTTCTGCAGTGCTTTCCGGTGTCCTCAGTGCTCCGTTCCCGGTCTGCTGGGCCTTGTGGTTCCTCCTGGTTCCTCATCCTTCAGTTCCATCATGGGGGCTGCCATCTTGCTTGTTCTCTCCGCCCCCGGCCAGTGATGTCAGAGCAGGCCGCGCTGTGATTGGCTAGCACCCGTGACATGTGATCACGGGTGCTAGCCAATCACAGCGCGGCCTGCTCTGACATCACTGGCCGGGGGCGGAGAGAACAAGCAAGATGGCAGCCCCCATGATGGAACCGAAGGATGAGGAACCAGGAGGAACCACAAGGCCCAGCAGACCGGGAACGGAGCACGGAGGACACCGGAAAGCACTGCAGAACGGGGGACAAGGTAAGAAATACTGCACAGCGCCCCCCCACCCCCCGCGCCCCCTCCCACCATAGGATTACCGTATTGACCTGTGTATAAGCCGAGGGGGGGACTTTTCAGCCCATTTTTTGGACTGAAAAACTCGGCTTATACACGAGTATATATGGTAACTTTACCATAAATATAATGTTCATTTTTAATACTTTGCAGTGAATACTTTGCAGGAAGGGACTGCCTATGGTCTGGAAGCCATATACATTACCACGCACTGGGTTTCATCCTTTGTGATGCTTTGTCAGATCTATATGTAGCTGACTTCAGTTGTTGCTTGTTAATGTGTCTTCCTGTCTTAAAGGGGTTTTCTCATGGACAAAGGTCATTTCAAAGTTAATTTTAATCAATAGATATTGGAATAATAATATTCTCCACAATTAGATGTGTTTAAAATAAATGATCCTGTGCTTGCTGAGATGATCTTATAAATGTGGCTGTGTTATGTACTGTGTAATGGCTGTGTCTGATGATACAGGAACACGGAAGTTCAAAACAGGAATGGTGTCAACGGTTCGCACTGCTGCTTCAATAAATGTACTCAAAAAGCATTGCTTTCTCCATCTCCTTCTTTATTCCACCACAAAACTGACGCGTTTTGGTGCAACCCTCACACCTTCCTCAGGGTACATTGCATGCTACGTACAAAATCTCTTTTATATGCTTTACAAGGCGGATGTTGTTCACAGAAAAATTTTTTACATTCGTCATCAATGACATCACAGAGGGAGGACACCTCTGACATATACTATGAAACCCATATCACGTTCTAATTTTATATTTTATAATGATCTCAGCGTATATAAATCATAATGTTAACTTGATTCCATGATGCAAAAAGAGGAATGATTATATTCTTATATAAAAAAATATATATAAATAAAGGAGATGGAGAAAGCAATGCTTTTTGAGTACGTTCGTTGAAGCAGCAGCGCGGACCGTTGACACCATTCCTGTTTTGAACTTCTGTTTTCCCCCTGGTTGCGAGGCGGTGGAGGTTCTGCAGCAGCTGCAATCTAAAGCGCTCAAGCTGGTTGTGGCTTACACAACCTGAAAAGGTGAGTGTGACCCTTTGCGACCTTTGTAAATTGTGTCTCTCTCTTGTGATAAGGCACAATCTGTGCCTCTTGTGTCTCCTTTTATTGTAGGTACAGGAACACAGTCTGATAATACCACATTTCCTGGGCAGAGGAGGATGAAAAAGAGTATACAGACATTACAACATGGGATCAAAGATGATTCTTTTTGTGAGGTAAAACATTTTCCTGCCTGTTTGTAATGAATGTTTTATCTCAAAGAAATAATTATTTGCAATCTAATGTATTGATGTCTGCATACTCTTTTTTTTGTCCTCCAATGCCCAGGAGATGTGGTATGACCACTGTGTTCTGTTCACAACCTTTCCACTGTACAACGCAAGGGCAGATTTATAAGAATATCTCATCACAAGAACATTTGTTTACACACATCCAATTGTGGAAAGTCTTATTGTTCCAAGATCTATTGATTAAAATGAACTTTAAAATGAACCTTGTTCATGGGAAAACCCCTTTTAAGTTTTGAATTCAGCATGTGAAATACATGATTGATGCTGTTCAGATCTAATAATTGGACTTGGCCATTGTAGAATATTCCACTTCTTTGCCTTAAAAACTCCTGGGTTGCTTTCACAGTATGTTTTGGGTAATTGTCCACCTCTGTTGTTGTTTGTCTCACCTACTGAGATAAATCCTCCAAACGCAAGGTCTGAGTGGATATATGGCCACAGACGTTGGTGCAGTAGATGGGTGAGGCACACAAAACAAAGATAGTTGAAGGACAAAGAATCTGTAGGGAGACAGGTAGCTAAGGTACTGGAAGCCACAGGCAGACAAGAATCTGAGCCTACAGCAACCTGCAGATTGGAGGTAGCTAATGTACTGGAAGTTACAGGCAAACAGGTTACTAGGGTACTGGTAGCCACAAAAGGTCAGTTAACTGTGGTACTGGAAGGCACAGGCAAGCAGGTCGCTCATATACTGGTAGCCGCAGGTTGACAGGTCTTAGTAATAATAAGCTCTTAATGCCAAGACAATGCGTTTGTTTTGGTAAGTCTTATATAGGCCCAGCGGATGATCACATAGTATCATGCCAGACCTTCTGCAAAGACTTCACATGGAGCTCAATGGACCAGGGCAAGGGACGCAAAGCACGTGGGACTGGTGTGTAAAAATACCCCCCTACACACTTACACCATGTCCCAGATGAATCTACAATGGAAAAAAGCATTTGCTTTGTATGAAACTTTCTGAGCAACCTTGGAGCATTAAAGTCCTTTGGTACCCAACATCTCTCCTCAGGACTGTATCTGTTCAGTCAAACAAGTTGAGGAGATTATAATGAACCTTCTTACAGTAAAAAATCTGGTTGATCTCATATCTGGAATGAAAAGTAGGAGCAGGGACAGTCTTAGCCATAGGCAAGAACCTATTCAGGATCAAAGGACCTAGTAGAGAGGCAACAAAGATTCTCAGAGAGGGAGATAGTTTTAGAACAAAAGTAACCTGGTTTACTTGCTCAATAGTTTAGAATGAAGCAATGAACTTGGATGCCAGTATTTTGCAAAAAGTCATGTTCTTTCTGGATGGTTATACCTTATTTCTGGAAGCAATGTTGAGAACAGGTTGTTTGTGTCTGTCAGTAGGGATGGGCGAATCTACTCGCTAGGACTCGTTACTCGGCGAGTAGTAAGGGACTCGCAGGACTCGGTACTCGGCGAGTTTCCCAGTGATGACTCGCACGAGTCCAATGCAAATCAATATCAATCCTAGTTTTGTCAGAAACGCTGACAAAACTAGGATTGCCATTGTTTGCATTAGACTCGTGCGAGTCATCACTGGCTACTGTGCCAGTGATAGCAGGGAGACTCGCAAAGTAACTGCTGTTTCTTTGCGAGCCGAGTCCAGCTGTCTTCTCTGTGCAGCTCCAGGGTCCTAGAGCCCGCCTGCTCACAGACATGATGTAGCAGTGCTGAGATTGTTCTCAGTCTGCTCATTCCCTGTGCATGTAGCAGAGAGGACATCGCGTTTTGGACTACGTCGGACGGAAGAGGATTTTTTTAATTAAAGATGGAGTCCCTAATGGCTTTTTTTTTTATTTCAAATAAAAAATTTTCTCTGTGTTTTTTTAACCCTTTATTGGAGATTCTTAGTGGCTGGGTCAAACGTGGCCTGACATTAAGAATCTCGGGCTTAATACCAGCTTGTATAACAAAGCTGGTATTAACCCCTTTATTACCCAGCGTGCTACCGCCACCAGGGCCGCTGGAAGAGCGGGGTTCAGCACCAGAGGATGGCGCTTCAATGAACGCGCCATCTTCTGGGGCGGCTGCGGGCTGCAATTTGCAGCGGGGGGTGCCCAGAAAGCTTGGGCATCCCTGCGCTGCGGATTCCAGCCCTCAGCTGCTTAGCTGTACCTGGCTAGACATAGAAATTGCGCGGAGCCCCACGCATTTTTTTAAAATTATTTAATGAATTTCAGAGTCAGAGTCTCAGAGTCAGAATCTCAGAATTTCATGAAATAATTTAAAAAAAATGCGTGGGGCTCCGCGCAATTTCTATGTCTAGCCAGGTACAGCTAAGCAGCTGGGGGCTGGAATCCGCAGCGCAGGGATGCCCAAGCTTTCTGGGCACCCCCCGCTGCAAATTGCAGCCCGCAGCCGCCCCAGAAGATGGCGCGTTCATTGAAGCGCCATCCTCTGGCGCTGAACCCCGCTCTTCCAGCGGCCCTGGTGGCGGTAGCACGCTGGGTAATAAAGGGGTTAATACCAGCTTTGTATTATCAGCTGGCCCTAAGCCCGAAATTTATGGTGGTCACGCCAATATTAGACATGACCGCCATGAATTTCTATTAAATTGTTTTAAAAAAAACACAACACAAAGAAAATTTTTTATTAGAAATAAAAAAAAAAGCCATTAGGGACTCCATCTTTAATTAAAAAAATCCTCTTCCGTCCGACGCAGTCCAAAACGCGATGTCCTCTCTGCTACATCCCCTGTGTATAGATATAGATCTCTATGCACAGGGAATGAGCAGACTGAGAACAATCTCAGCTCTGCTACATCATCTCTGTGCACAGACATTCATGTCTGTACACAGGGAATGACCAGACTGAGAACAATCTCAGCACTGCTACATCAGGCAGCAGGCGGGCTCTAGGACCCTGGAGCTGGCAGCCAGCACAGAGGAGACAGGACTCTTATCTGTGCGAGTCAGCGATTACTTACAAAGTAAACGAGCAATGCAAATAAATGACAAAACTAGGATTGCTTCAGGCTGAAGCTTCCGAGACACATCTGCGATTTGTAAATCTCACACTACTCGCTATTACTCGCTTCCCCATTCATTAACATTGGACTCGCTAGACTCGCAACGAGTAGCGAGTCCTGGGCTCGGACTCGCTAGAGTCAAGCGATTCCGAGTAATTTAGGATTCGCCCATCACTATCTGTCAGCACTCTTCTTAGTCCTTGCTACAGCTGCAGCAAAATCAGATAGTGCTTCAATCCAGAAGTTATTGATGTCTTTAAATACACTGTTCATAGCAGCAAGTAGGCTTTTAGGTGGAATAGGCAGAGGGAGACAACGTTTTCAGTTGAACACTATAAACAAATGGAATTCTCAAAAAAACTCTGAAATAGAAATGTTATGGGCAAACTCAGCCCACGTAAGCAGGTCTGGCAAGTTAACTTGGTGAGAATTGGTGAATATTCATAGTTACTGGTCTATGGACTGATTAACTCTTTTAGTTTATCCTTTACTTTGAGAATGATAGGCTGAGGAGAAATCTAGAATAATTTTTACATTCTTACAGAATGCTCATCAGAATCCGGTATCAAATTGCACCTCTGATTGGAGACAATATGAGCTGGAAGGCCAGGGAACCAAAAACCATTCTTCGAAAAAAATGATGGAGCCAATTGTGGAGTGGATGTAAGCACTGGTAGGGACAGAACATTATACATTTTGGAGAAATTATCCACAAAAACCCAGACAATACTGAACCCATGTTCTTCAGAAAGATCATGAACACAGTCCATAGAGATCTCAGTCAAATTAGAAGTGGAATTGAAGAGGCTGGAAAGGACCGAGAGGTGCATGACAAGAGCATGCAATGCTGATGTTCCAGTCCCACACATGGCCGGTGCGTTGGTGCATTACTAGCAACATTGTCCCTGCACTCTAGTCATCCCTACCCAACTGGTATACCGTTGCTATTTTATTGTTGGTTGCTTACATGGTTCTCTGCTCTGCTGGGCACTGCTGGGATACTATATCCATTTCCTCCTTGGTTGCTTGCCCTGTTGCCGCCTCTGCTGGATTCCTGACCACAGGTAGCTTGGTCCTCTGCTGTGTCATATGGCCATCACTATGTGTTTTTTCCCCTGGCCTCTGCTGGGGTCCCTTGGCCTCAGGTCCTGTGCTTGTCCTGCTAGGTTCATTGTTACTGCTGAAAGGCATCAGTTATATAAAGTTCTACTTTCCTGTTGGGTGTCACCAGAGCATCCTCATTAGGATTCCTAATCCAGTCATGTGTGGAGGTCCAGCAAGTTGCTCTTGGTTTGCTGTGTCCAGCTCCAGTCCTGCTTGTATCAAGTTCTATGACCGCTGTTGTCTTCATATTTTTTTGATCCTTGACCCATCCTGCTTGTGTTTTCTAGTGTATTCCTGTGTCCTGGAACTAGCCTGAATTATGTGTCCTGTGTGTTACCTAAAGCCCTGCTTGAGTCTAGTTTTGCACCTGCCTGTCTAAAATAACACTGTAGGTGCCTGGCACAGTGTAAGCCACTTGCAGTGTTTGATCAGCTCGCACTGGGAGTAAAAGCAGAGTTATTGTCTGTAGTGTGTTTCTTAAATAAAAAAAATACAAATCTCCACCCTACCGCTTCCAGAAGTGATTTGCTTATGGATGGCTGTATGTGGTGGAGAGCTGAACTACCCAGTCAGTGTCTTCAAATGAGATTCATCTCAAGTTTTAGTCTCGAACAGACCTTTATAAAGAGTTTTGCTGAACCAATGGATCCCAAACTTCAACGGTTTGCTCATCTCTACTAGTGATCTGGTGCCATTGGAAGCCATGCACACTGATGTCATCATAGTCTCCCCACCACATATTTCATAGGATTTAGTGTGCTTTGAATCATGAGACATTTCAAGCCTTTTCCATACTTTATTTTTCCCATAATTATGGTACAGGTTGATCTTTCATGTGTCCAAAGAATGCTTTTCGAAAACTTGGCTGGCATCTTTAGATTTTTTTTGGCAAAGGCTAATCTCACAATTCTATCTTTAAGGCTAATTAATAGTTGCATCTTGTGGTGAACTCTCTGTATTTGCTCTCAGGAAGTCTTCACTATATGGCAGACTAAGGCTAGGGTCACACTTGCAGATTTCACATGCGTTTTTGGACACCTGCGTTTCTAAAAACGCATGTAAAAACGCACCCATAGGCTCCCATGCAAAAAAAAATGCATGCCCCAATAGCATAAATGCATGCCTAAAGTGCCATGCGTTGTTGGCATGCGTTTTTGCACTTAAGTGAGGAGCTGCCTTCAAAAACGCATGGTACCATTAGTACCATTTAGTACCATGCAAAAACGCGTGCGTTTTCCATAGGGACCCATGTTAAAAACCGTATGCGTTTTCTAAAAAACGCATGCGTTTTTGAAACAGCACCAAAAAATTGTGCATGCGCTATTTTTTGGTGCTGATTCAAAAACGCATGGTAAAACCATGGGTGCCAAGAAGCCCCTACAAAAACCCATGCAGAAATATAAAAAAAGCATGCAGAAACGCATGCTTATTTTTAAGGCACCAAAAAAACGCATGCCAAGTGAGACCCAAGCCTTAGACACTAAAATACCTACAGCCTGAAGTGTTTTTCACTTAGTTTGATGTGGCAAAGTGTTTTTTCTTCATCATGGAAAAGATTCTATGATTGTCCACCACTGTTGTCTTCTGTAGACTTTGAGACCTTTTTGAATTCCCAAGCTTACCAGTGTGCTTTTTTTTTGCAAAATATACCAAACTGTTGATTTGGCTACACTTAACATTATTGCTACCTCTTTGATTGATTTCTTCATTTTTAGCCTAATGATGGTCTGTTTCTCTTCCATTGAGAGCTCCTTTGTTCCTTTTTGGGTCCACAATAACAGCTTATGCTAACTGCAAATGCCTATCTGGAATTAGCTCCAGACCTTTTACCTGCCTAATTAAGGATGGGTTAATGAGGGAATAGCCTATGAAGCCTTTTAAAAAGCTTTTCAGATAATTGTTGCATTACATTTGATCCCTTTAGAAAAAAAGCAGGTTCATATTAAAGAGGTGTAATTCCTAAACCTGTACTTCAATTAGGATGTGCATACACTCAAATTAAAGCGTGCAGTCTGCACTTTAAACCCATATTGATTATATCATTATATCTTGATTATGTTTAGGTAAATTGCTAAAATGCCAAAAAGTGTTAATTTCTTGATTTCTGGACCTAACTAATTTCTGGACCTGACTGTATTACATTTATTATACTCTAGACTCCAGAGAGTCCTGAGTAAATAATTAGAGACATTCCATTTTTGGAGAATATTTTTGCTGAAAATAAAATTTCTACCAGGCGAATTAGAATTAGGCACGTTTTTCATGCTCGCCTCAGATCGCCGATGGTGGCATTACACGCTGCAATTTCGCCCTCAACCTAAGGCGATGTGTCGCCCTGGAAATCGCCTCACCCACAGCAGAACCAATCCGGTCGACGTCCCTTGCCTCTTCACACGCCGTAATCTCCAAAGCAATGTGGGTGTACATGTTCAGCGCTGCAAGGAGATAGGCATGCCACAGTAATTTACACTGTGCCCCATACGCACTCATTGGACAACGCAACAATGTTACGATTTGTCAGACTGCTCTGGAAGGCTGGCTAATACATGACGCAATTGAAGATGTGTGTATTGCTGAATGGACAGCTCTTCAAATATGGCGCCCTGTCAACTGTCAGCCAATGGGAACACAGTAGCCACCACCAATCATCGCAGACGGGGCGCGGACTCCAGCACGCTGTGGCACGCCAACGGGAAATCAATAGGTGACGCAGATTCCATCACTATCGCCCTATCACATGCCAAAAGCTCGCCTTCATGATTGCCTCTGATTTTGGAGCAGTGCTCTGAAATCAGGAACCAGGCGACAGGCGATTTATCGTCGCCAAATTCCACAAATACACGCCACAACTGGGAGGCAATTTGACGGCGATAGTTTCAGGGCGCCATATCGCCGTCAGGATTCGCAGCAGATATTGCGGCATGTCCTATATTCCAGCCCCTTCACACATCTACTGTATATAAGTGTGGAGTGTGGCCGCCAGCCCCATGCTCGCACTACAATCCTGTCCCTGATATACCATCCTATGTGACAGGTGGTCCAGGCTTGAAATAGCAATCATGTCACCAAGCAGATACAAATACATGCTGTGATCCTCTGCTGTATGCTGATGCATAATGTATACTGTTATTGTGAGGCTAGGAGCAGAGGTACATCATTACATTGATTGATTCAGCTCTGCATAGTCTCTCTTCCCGCATAGGAACATGGTTGCTTCCTATCCCTCCAACTTTCAATGGATCATCATCTTCACTCTTCATTAGAATGTAGGATGATCCTGCAGCCCCCAATGTCTACGCCCCTGACACACCTCCTGTCACTGCAGCAGCATGAAGTTTCAGGCTGAAATTTTATATCCCATGAGGGGGAAGGCAAGGGAGCAGGTATGATTTTATTGATTTATAAGTGATCTATAGATCTTAGAACTGCAGTGTACAGCTCTGCTTCATCATGTAGCAGGGCAGGAACTCTACTAAAAAGTTTCCTCAACCGGAGCTCCCCTTTAAGCTGAATTCCCAATTTGTGCATGTACCACCATCAGCACCATTTTGCTGGACAGCCCCAGAAGGTGAATGTGTGCAAGCACTGCCCACTGAAAGGCAGCCCTAGCTTTGTAAAAGAAGAAGGCTTATACAAATTTGAAGTGACCATGGCAATGCCGAAGACCTTACCCACTTTCTGCCTCACAGTCCTACCCAGATGAACAAAGAGGCTATTGTGAAAAACTTCTAAGGTGAATTAAACATAACCAGGCTATGGATTTTTTAACTTCAGGTATCCATTAAATCAGTATAACAGGGCAATTATTACCATACCTTGACTTTACCAGGTTAAATCGTAATGACAGGTTTCTTTAAGGGTACCGTCACACCTGGCCATGTCGCCGGAGATATCATACATGTTTTGGCGCCCTGCCAGTGTCGCTGTCGCGCATTTACATGCGGCGATACCTCCGGCAATGCATCGGCGATGTTACAGGTGCCATCGCCGCTGGGTTGTCCACAAACCCCAGCGGTGATCCTGTAACATGGGAGCCTATGGCTCTCATCGCCTGTAACATCAGCAATTGTGTACACATTGCCCCAGAGTGCTCGCCTGGTTTCAGAGCAGTGCTGGGAAACCAGGCGACCACTCTAAGGCGATATTTGTCATCATTATCGCCTCTTTAAATCCAGCGACGCACCGGCAATGTCGGCGGCGATAGGCCACGCTCCTGCGTCACCTATGAAATCGCCGCCGATATGGCCAGGTGTGACGGTACCCTTTGTTTTTACCACTTACATAACAGTAAAACTACGCATGTTTGGTATCTACAAACTCGTTCGGCTTAAGGCATCATAATGACATTTTAGTTTTACCATATAGTAAACATGGTGAATAAAAAACCCAAAAAACAAACGTGTAATTGCACTTTTTTTTACAGGTTCACTGCAATTGGATTTTTTCCCATATTCCTGTACATTATATGATAAAATAAATGATGTTTTTCTGAAAGTACAACTTGTCCCATAAAAACAAGCCCTCATATGTCCAGGGGCAGGCTGGTGCTTACAACGCCGGGTGGCAAATGTATCCTGCCAGCCCTTGGTGAGGACCGTGATGGGTATGGTGTGCTATCAGGGGGTTTGCTGTCGGACCTCGCTCACTCACGTCAAAGTTCCACCGGCCAGCCCATTTCTGAGGGGGGCGGCCCTAAATGATGGGTTATACCACCAGCCCAGGGGGCAATTGCCCCCCTGCCACCTGGGCCAGTCCGCCCCTGCATATGTCTATATTGATGGAAAAATAAAAAAGTTATGGCTCTAGGAAGAAGGAGAGGGAAAAATGAAAAATGAAAAACAGAAAATCGACGGGGGTGAAGTACTTAAATAAACATGAGGATGTTGTCAGTGCATTGGCAATGTCAAAGGGACTTCTTTCAAAACAAAAGTTTCTTAGAAAAATTTTTAATACTACAATATTTTATTCATGGTATTTAAAAAATCAATGTTTCATCATGCATTTTATGAGACTAAAATTGGCGATTTTTCTTCACCATCTAGGGTACAGCAAGCAGCAGCCTGCAGAGCACAGCTGGAGGCTTTATCTTGGCTGCTATCAAAATTGGGGGGACACCACGACAATTTTTACAATTTTTTATTTTTACAGTAATCGCAGACTCTGGCAGAGAGGGGGATGGGGATAAGTCTTTCTTTAACCAATCAAGGGGGAAAAGCAGTCAATATGTCTGAGGTTCATGAGCAGGCCTGAAAGCATTGTGACAGTGGTGCTGAAGCTTGTTAACTAATAGTGTAGAAAGATAATGTCTGTGCCAAAACAGGGGGGGAGTCTAAAGTAAAATGGTTTCAGCTGTGTTTGGCTGCTTTTAGGCTCCTATCAAGGCGTTTTGTAGGCCCTAAATTTTACCTCTCATTGATTTCAATGGGGTTTGGAATCTCAGCAAACTGTTCATTGAACAATGTGAAAAACATATGCCCATTCAGTGAACTGAACTGAACTCGAACTTCTAAAGGTTCACTTATGTCTAGATACAATGACTATTACTTTAAATGTCATAGTATAATGCCAAAAAAGGATTAGAGATGATGAATGTATTCAAGTGGAATTGAATTCCACTCAATTGTAAAAAAAAATTAAAACTTTCAACTGAGCCAAAGCACAAAGTAAACAGGTCTGTAGGACTATGTTCACACCACCGAATAACTAGACCACAGAAAAAGCTGTATAACAAACATATAGAACTACTCTGCTATAATAGGAAATAATAAAAAGCAAGTGCTAGTTATTACGTTTTTTTTGCAAAAAATGTATGAAGCCATTCTATCAATGCCAAGATGACCCATATTAGAATGGTCCCTATCTAATGGTCCCTATCTAACTAATTTAAAACCTGATCCTGTAGAAATATACCTCATGGATGCAGGATGAAGATGGACCAGAGTCCAATATGGAGACAGTGCAGCAGACAGCCCCTTATGTGCCTGGCTCAGAATGGAAAGTGTGGGGCACTGTCTATATTGCATAATAAATGAAAACTTACAAGTGAGCCAAAGCACAAAATGAACAGGTCCATCTGATATGGGTCACCTTGGCATTGGTAGAACGGCTTTGTACATTTTTTGCAAAAAATGTATTAACTAAGTACCCTGTTTTTGACACAGTTTTTTACTGGCACTTGCTTTTTATTATTACCTTTTATAGTAGAGTAGTTCTACACGTTTGTTATACTGTTTCTTTCTGTGGTCTAGTTATGCAGTGGTATGAACACGGTCCTACAGACCTGTTCACTTTGTGATTTGGCTCAGTTGTAAGTTTTCATTTAGTCTCTTGTTATGCAAGCTGGGAGTGCCGCACCCCTTCCATTCTGAGACAAGCACATAAGGTGCTGTCTGCTGCACTGTGTCCATATTGGACTCTGGCTTGGCTTCATCCTGCATCCATAAGGTATATTTATGCAGGATCAGATTTTAAATTTGTTAGATAGCGACCATTCTGATATGGGTCACTTTGGCATTGGTAGAATGGCTTCATACATTTTTTGCAAAAAACATATTAACTAAGTATCCTGTTTTTGGCACTTGCTTTTTATTATTATTTCTTATTATAGCAGAGTACGTCTACCTGTTTGTAATTAGAGATGAGCGAGTCCGAAAAGACTCGGAATCGCAAGACCCCAACGAGTCCGAGTCAAGGACTCGGGACTCGTTGCGAGTCCAGCGAGTCCAATGTTAATGAATAGGGACCCGAGTAATAGCGAATAATGACATTTACAACTCGCTGATGTGTCTCTGAAAGTGTGCGAGTCCAAACTCGCTGGTTTTTCTCTTATTTTGAGGCTTGTAGCCGATGATGCGAGGGAAGGGATTCTCCAGCACACACCATGCTTTAAGGAAACAGGAAGCGAGTCGCGCTGACAGGCGCACACACAGAGCGATCCATTCATCAGTGCAATCATGGCAGCAGGACGTGGCACGGTGAACACACTGCGTCTTATTGCACTTGTGGAGGCTCGTCCATTTCTATGGCTCCCTACAGATCCTGAGTATGGGGATACGACCCTAATTAATACAGCCTGGAGAGAGATCGCCCAAGAGATGTTCCCTGCGTTCCATCGGAGTGACCATGAGGAACAGAGCAATCTAAGTAAGTTAAATGAGTTCACACGTTATATATTGCATTTACTGTATATATACTCGTGTATAAGCCGACCCGTGTATAAGCCGACCCCCCTATTTTTGCCCCGAAAAACTATGAAAACATATTCACCGCCATCCTGGTATACAGCGGCTATCACTGGTAGACAGCCCCCCAGCAGAGTATACACCTCCCCCTGCAGAGTATACAGGCCCCCAGCTGGGTATACATGCCCCCATATTGTGGTATACAGGCAGGGGCGGACTGGCCCAGGTGCCACGGGTCATGCGGCTGCAGGAGCATGAATAATCCGCATGTCCCTGAAGCAGCAGGCGGAAACGGAAGCTCCTGGCCGCGCGATGACGTCATCAGCACGTGGCTGCGTCCGGGAGTGAGCGTCTGTGAGTGGCGTGCGGCTGCGACTGTTAGCGAGCGGCTGTGAGGAGCGCGAGGCTGCGGCTGGGAGCGAGCCATAGGATAATGCGGGAGCTGCGGTGACTGTGAGGCGGCCGCCAGTCATCACCCCCCCCCACCCCCCGTCCTCACCTGTGTCGGGCCAGTGAGGGAGGGTTGCGACCCAAACTGTAGGGTGCCAGTCAGTCCCTGTATACAGGGCCCTCAGTGTGTGTACAGGCCCCCCCAGCAGTGGGTATACAGGGCCCCCAGCAGTGGGTAGACAGTGGCCCAGTGGGTTTACAGGGCCCCCAGCAGTGGGAATACAGGGCCCCCATAGCAGGGTATACAGGACCCTGAATGTGTTATCATGCTCCACCGCATAGTTGCCTATATTTGGATGGGGTCACAACAGTACAATGAGTTTAATGTCTGATCCTCCTGGCTCTTTCGGCCAAGGGGTTGGGTGTATATAAATACCACTAATGACCAGAGTCTGGTGCCCGCACTATTACATTCTCTATGCGTTGACATGTGTCCTGCCTCATTTGTGATTGTGGCCACGTGAGCTCAATGTCCGTAATGCTGTTGATGATGTTCCACACTGTCGTGTCACTGTGCCTTGTATACACATTACACACACAAAATGAATAAAATGTTATTGTTGATTTGTACACATACTTTTGTTGTTTCAAATATTACACATCTCTAAAGCCGGTTTCAAATCATTTCACAGTTGACCATCTTAAAAAACGGTGGAGGAGCTGCCGGGACCAGCATAAGAAGCAGTACCGGCAGTACTCAGAGAGACAACCGGGAGCCGCTCCATTGCTCAACCACTACCACTTTTATGACCGGCTGTCCTTCCTTCACCCGGTGGCCCGTATGCCAAGGTATGTGTCTGCAGCACTGTTGTGTACATTTAGTATTATTTATTAATATATACATTAGGTTCCATTTCGGCTCTGTGGGTAGCAGAGTATACACGTGGCTCTGTGGGTAGCAGAGTATACAGGCGGGTCTGTGGGTAGCAGAGTATAAAGACGGCTCTGTGGGTAGCAGAGTATACAGGCGGGTCTGTGGGTAGCAGAGTATACAGGCGGGTCTGAGGTAGCAGAGTATAAAGACGGCTCTGTGGGTAGCAGAGTATACAGGCGGGTCTGTGGGTAGCAGAGTATACAGGCGGGTCTGTGGGTAGCAGAGTATACAGGCGGGTCTGTGGGTAGCAGAGTATACAGGCGGGTCTGAGGTAGCAGAGTATACAGGCGGGTCTGAGGTAGCAGAGTATACAGGCGTCTCTGTGGGTAGCAGAGTATACAGGCGGGTCTGAGGTAGCAGAGTATACAGGCGGGTCTGTGGGTAGCAGAGTATACAGGCGGGTCTGAGGTAGCAGAGTATACAGGCGGGTCTGTGGGTAGCAGAGTATACAGGCAGGTCTGAGGTAGCAGAGTATACAGGCGGGTGTGAGGTAGCAGAGTATACAGGCGTCTCTGTGGGTAGCAGAGTATACAGGCGGGTCTGAGGTAGCAGAGTATACAGGCGGGTCTGTGGGTAGCAGAGTATACAGGCGGGTCTGAGGTAGCAGAGTATACAGGCGGGTGTGAGGTAGCAGAGTATACAGGCGTCTCTGTGGGTAGCAGAGTATACAGGCGGGTCTGAGGTAGCAGAGTATACAGGCGGGTCTGTGGGTAGCAGAGTATACAGGCGGGTCTGAGGTAGCAGAGTATACAGGCGGGTCTGAGGTAGCAGAGTATACAGGCGTCTCTGTGGGTAGCAGAGTATACAGGCGGGTCTGAGGTAGCAGAGTATACAGGCGGGTCTGTGGGTAGCAGAGTATACAGGCGGGTCTGAGGTAGCAGAGTATACAGGCGGGTCTGAGGTAGCAGAGTATACAGGCGTCTCTGTGGGTAGCAGAGTATACAGGCGGGTCTGAGGTAGCAGAGTATACAGGCGGGTCTGAGGTAGCAGAGTATACAGGCGTCTCTGTGGGTAGCAGAGTATACAGGCGGGTCTGAGGTAGCAGAGTATACAGGCGGGTCTGTGGGTAGCAGAGTATACAGGCGGGTCTGAGGTAGCAGAGTATACAGGCGTCTCTGTGGGTAGCAGAGTATACAGGCGGGTCTGAGGTAGCAGAGTATACAGGCGTCTCTGTGGGTAGCAGAGTATACAGGCGGGTCTGAGGTAGCAGAGTATACAGGCGGGTCTGTGGGTAGCAGAGTATACAGGCGGGTCTGTGGGTAGCAGAGTATACAGGCGGGTCTGTGGGTAGCAGAGTATACAGGCGGGTCTGTGGGTAGCAGAGTATACAGGCGGGTCTGAGGTAGCAGAGTATACAGGCGGGTCTGAGGTAGCAGAGTATAAAGACGGCTCTGTGGGTAGCAGAGTATATAGGTGATGAGAATAGGGTTAATAGATGGTGCTACAGTGTTGGGGCGTGCTAGAGGGAGCAGAGATCGGATTACTGCCATAATTTCTGACCTTATTAAAGATAGCGGCCGCAGCTAAATGACATCATGGCAAAGGTAAACATGGGGTGTGGTTAGCTGCAGGAGGTTAGTGAGAGGTGTGGGTTGTTTGGCAGAGGGCGTGGTGTGGGCGTGGTGAGCGCTGCTCCAGCGTCAGATACGCTGCGAGCGCGGAACCGCGGCACATCTCCAGGAGCAGAGGACGTGTCCGGTACGTCCGTAGCCCCCGGCCTCCCCGTTGTCCGCACACACAGCCCCGCTGTGACCTCTGCAGTGTCACAGGCCCCGGCGGGCGTCTGTCATCTCCTCCTGACACTGACCTCCTCCTGATTTGATTGTCTGTGTTGTCCCCCCCCGCTGTCAGCATCAGTGATCTGCTAAGACCTGTGGGTGCACAGACGGGGGAAGTACAAATGCCAGCATGCCGGGGCAGATTGGGCGCTGTGAGGGGCGCAGGTCTTGCTGTGAGCGGAGGGCGCGAGGCCGCTCGAGAAAACGCTATAGCGGCTGTGTGAGTTAAGCGTCTGCGGCTCGCGAAGGCGCATACGCGTCTCCGCTCGCAGTGACGCTAAGGAGTTTGGGATTAGGCTACAGTGCCGGAATTTCAAACTCCCGATTATATAAATAGATTATATATATATATATTGTATACCTTTCAACCCCTTCCCTGCTTTATATAGATGATATAAGCTAAAAGTTTTGTGAATTAAGTATGTCAAGTAAAAAGTGAAGTCAGGGGGACTTTTTTTTTTCATGTGAACCATTGGTGTTATTGATCGTCTAGATTAGATGGGATGGGGGGGTGGGTGTTAATCAGGGGGTGAAAAATTATGTATTAGTATGGAATTAGCAAAGAAAGTCACGTATTCCTTTATGTTATGTACAGTTGGTTATTCTTTCATAATAATAACAAATATCTGATTAATAATACACAGATACACAGAGTCTAAAAAGCGTGCAACTTAATGTTTGACCTATGTTTTTGTTTCCAAATGCAATGCATTCACCAAATTTTTTTTTACTTTACCCACAGAGAAGCTTACTACAGAGGGCGGCGTGCTGTGAACCCTCCACCGCCAAACAGAAGGCGGCGTGGAGAACACCCACCACCACCACCACGGCCGGCGCCACCACCACCACCGCCGTCGCCGCCGCCACCACCACCACCACCAGCATCGCCGCCAGCAGCGCCAGGGCCAGCACCACCACCGCCGCCACCAGCGGCCGGGCCAGCACCACCACCGCCGCCACCAGCGGCAGGCCCATCAACACCACCACCGCCGTCCCCGCCACCACCACCACCACCGCCACTAGCGGCAGGGTCCGCACCACCACCGCCCCCACCAGCGGCAGGGCCAGCACCACCACCGCCACCACCAGCGGCAGGGCCAGCACCACCACCGCCACCACCAGCGGCAGGGCCAGCACCACCACCGACGCCACCAGCGGCAGGCCCAGCTTATGGTCCCATCCCGGGGTCTGCACAATTGAGTGTGCAACAGAGTAATGCTGACTTTGCCCGCAGTATTATACTATTCATGGATAATATTCCATTTGACAGGCTACTGCGGGCAAGGTCAGCATTACAGATAGTGCTGGAAGCCTGTCAGCCAGGAAACGACCCCGGTGATGTGTTCCAATATTTGGATGGGTGGAAAATAAACTGTAACAGGCTGGGCAGGCCCACAACACGGGACAGCCAAGTCCCACCCCACAGGGCTTTGCCTCACTGCCAGTGGCCAGCGAACAGGGACCTACCACCGTTCCCTACACCTGTTCAGATGATCCACCCTGAAGGGTTCGGCCAGGCCATCCGTGGGGCCCTTGACCTTTTGCAGGACGGACAGCCCACCTACCAGGACCTGTAGGGCTCCATTTATTGTTGTTGATGTAGTTACCTTAATTAAAGGTAGTATTTTTTGGAATGTCCAAACAGTGCTGCCATTTTTTTTTTTAAACACAGTTTTAAAAACCAGCTTTGTGTCTGTCTTTTTTTCAAGGAATGAATGTGGAGTTTTTTTTTTGGTTGGGCTTCAAGTCATCATAATTATTATAATTATTTATTTATATAGCGGCCATAGGTTCCATGGCGCTTTACATGAGGAAAAGGTAGAGAAGGACAAGTACAATAAACATAGACAATAAGGTCATACAGGTACAATAGTAGAGGACCCTGTACGCGTGGGCTCACATTCTACGAGGGGTGGGTGGGGATACAATAGGGTGGGGAAGGTGTCGGTCGTGGGGCGTGTAGCGGGGTCTCATGGCAGGTTGTAGGCCTGTCGGAAGAGGTGAGTCTTTATAAGTATCTTTAAGGTTCAGAGGGTAGGCGACTGACTGATGAGGTGGGGCAGGGAGTTCCATAGCATGGCGGATGACCGGGAGAAATCCTGTATGCGGTTGTGGGAAGAGGAGATGAGGGTGGACTGTAGGACAAGTTCTTGGGATGAACGCAGGTTGCGTGAGGGATGGTATCGGGAGATCATGTCGGAGATGTATGGTGGGGATAGGTTGTGTAAGGCTTTGAATGTCCTGGTCAGTGTTTTAAAGTGAGCTCTAACATCGTTTGGCACACTCTCCACAACGTTGATCCAATGCGCGGTGAGCGAGATGTACCGGCCCTGTCCTGAACTGCTTGTCCACGTGTCCGTAGTAAGGTGTACTTTCCCGGTTACAGCGTTGGTGAGGGCACGCTTGAGGTTGTTAATGACATGCTCATGTAACGCGGGGACGGCACAACGTGAAAAGTAGTGGCGGCTTGGAACCGAGTAGCGTGGTACTGCCACAGCCAAAAGCTCACGGAAAGAGTCTGTACCCACAAGCCTAAACGGCAACATCTCGACTGCTAACAACTTAGCTATCTGGGCATTTATTTTTTTGGCTAATGGGTGGGAAGAGTGGTATTTCTGCTTCCTTTCGTACAGCTGTGTCACTGATAACTGTAAGGATGTTGCTGACCGAGAACTGTCTGCACTCGTGTTCAGTCTCTCTGCAACCGCTGCTTGTGATGAGTACATATGAGCTGGACCAGCTTCAGCAACACTTGATTGTGACGGACGTATCTGAGTTGCCGTCGCAGTCTTTGGGTCAGATGACACTGTTGTGGAAGGCTGCACTTTTGACCACTGAATAGGGTGCTGACCAGCCATGTGCTTCCGCATACTGCTGGTGCTCTGGTTTCCTTTCCCGTGGCCTCTACTTAGCCTTGCATGGCAGATGGTACAGATGACCACATTTTCTTGAGAAGGCCCATCTTTAAAAAATTTCCACACAGTGGCTGACCGACCTCTAGGCTTGACTGTACTCCCTGAGGGATTACTGAGGCCCACATTTGAGACATTTTGTCCAACAGTTGACAAATTTTGAGCCACAGTGGACACATTTTGGGCAACAGTGGTGACTCTTTCAGTTCTGGTGGGAGGAGTCGGCCTTGGTGCCTTTGTTGGTGGGACATACACACTGTCTTCCTCCGTACTGCTCTGCTGGCTCTGCATCGCAACATTCCACGTGGGATCAGTTGTCTCATCATCAACCCCTTCCTCTTCTAAATCTTCCCGATAACAAGATAGATTTTGCTCCCCAGATGACAAGTGTGTCACTGTCTCATCATCATCATCCTCCAACTCCTGAGACGGTCTAAGACTTTGCTGAAAGACACGTTCATGTGGCCGGGGTGTCTCTAAAACTTGTCCATGATTGGACAATTCTTCATCAAGTATCTCATCTACTACGGAGTCTGGCAAACCGGATTCATGTAAAGGATTATATGTACCAAATAAGTCATCTGAGTGACCCATGTGTGTGTCAACATTTTCATGGGGCTGCTGTTGGTCTGAGGAACTGTGAAGAGGTTGTGGATTAGATGACCCAGCATGGTATGTACCAACAGTAGACACAGTGCTCAAGGAACCTTGAGTGCTGCAAGAACCTGTTGTTGAGGTCTTGTCTGCCAGCCAAGACGTTAGATGCTGTTCGTCTTCCGGCCTCAATACTCGTTTACTTTCCTGACGGGGAAAGTTAGACAGGAGGAACGATCGATCAATCCTCGTCTGTCTGCCCGAACTGGTGGATAGTTGGCCACGACTACCAATGCCTGTACCTCGTCCCTGTCCCTTAGCAAGACTTTTTTTGGGATTTGTTTTTTTGTGTGACATTTTATAATTTCTGGTGGCTTTCTAGGGGCTTGTAAAACAAGTAGCAGGTACTATTTCGAGAAAGGTACACACTAGAGGCTAAGATATTTTAAGAGAGATGGAAGGTACCGTGCGAGCTGCAGGCAGGACACCGTACAGCAACGCACTGGCACAGGAAAAAATTGTTTAGTACGCAGAACCAGGCACTGTTAGGCTGCGGTGCTGGCTGCGTGCAAGTTTACAAGTACCGTGCGAGCTGCAGGCAGGACACCGTACAGCAACGCACTGGCACAGGGAAAAATTGTTTAGTACGCAGAACCAGGCACTGTTAGGCTGCGGTGCTGGCTGCGTGCAATGTTACAAGTACCGTGCGAGCTGCAGGCAGGACACCGTACAGCAACGCACTGGCACAGGGAAAAATTGTTTAGTACGCAGAACCAGGCACTGTTAGGCTGCGGTGCTGGCTGCGTGCAAGTTTACAAGTACCGTGCGAGCTGCAGGCAGGACACCGTACAGCAACGCACTGGCACAGGAAAAAATTGTTTAGTACGCAGAACCAGGCACTGTTAGGCTGCGGTGCTGGCTGCGTGCAAGTTTACAAGTACCGTGCGAGCTGCAGGCAGGACACCGTACAGCAACGCACTGGCACAGGAAAAAATTGTTTAGTACGCAGAACCAGGCACTGTTAGGCTGCGGTGCTGGCTGCGTGCAATGTTACAAGTACCGTGCGAGCTGCAGGCAGGACACCGTACAGCAACGCACTGGCACAGGGAAAAATTGTTTAGTACGCAGAACCAGGCACTGTTAGGCTGCGGTGCTGGCTGCGTGCAAGTTTACAAGTACCGTGCGAGCTGCAGGCAGGACACCATACAGCAACGCACTGGCACAGGGAAAAATTGTTTAGTACGCAGAACCAGGCACTGTTAGGCTGCGGTGCTGGCTGCGTGCAAGTTTACAAGTACCGTGCGAGCTGCAGGCAGGACACCGTACAGCAACGCACTGGCACAGGGAAAAATTGTTTAGTACGCAGAACCAGGCACTGTTAGGCTGCGGTGCTGGCTGCGTGCAAGTTTACAAGTACCGTGCGAGCTGCAGGCAGGACACCGTACAGCAACGCACTGGCACAGGAAAAAATTGTTTAGTACGCAGAACCAGGCACTGTTAGGCTGCGGTGCTGGCTGCGTGCAAGTTTACAAGTACCGTGCGAGCTGCAGGCAGGACACCGTACAGCAACGCACTGGCACAGGAAAAAATTGTTTAGTACGCAGAACCAGGCACTGTTAGGCTGCGGTGCTGGCTGCGTGCAAGTTTACAAGTACCGTGCGAGCTGCAGGCAGGACACCGTACAGCAACGCACTGGCACAGGAAAAAATTGTTTAGTACGCAGAACCAGGCACTGTTAGGCTGCGGTGCTGGCTGCGTGCAAGTTTACAAGTACCGTGCGAGCTGCAGGCAGGACACCGTACAGCAACGCACTGGCACAGGAAAAAATTGTTTAGTACGCAGAACCAGGCACTGTTAGGCTGCGGTGCTGGCTGCGTGCAAGTTTACAAGTACCGTGCGAGCTGCAGGCAGGACACCGTACAGCAACGCACTGGCACAGGAAAAAATTGTTTAGTACGCAGAACCAGGCACTGTTAGGCTGCGGTGCTGGCTGCGTGCAAGTTTACAAGTACCGTGCGAGCTGCAGGCAGGACACCGTACAGCAACGCACTGGCACAGGAAAAAATTGTTTAGTACGCAGAACCAGGCACTGTTAGGCTGCGGTGCTGGCTGCGTGCAAGTTTACAAGTACCGTGCGAGCTGCAGGCAGGACACCGTACAGCAACGCACTGGCACAGGAAAAAATTGTTTAGTACACAGAACCAGGCACTGTTAGGCTGCGGTGCTGGCTGCGTGCAAGTTTACAAGTACCGTGCGAGCTGCAGGCAGGACACCGTACAGCAACGCACTGGCACAGGAAATTTTTTGTGGAAAAATGGCACCAAAATTATTTGGTAGACTAGTGCCAAAAATAAGAAAAAGCTTAGGATTACAGCTCTGCGGAAAGCTGGGTGAACTAAGCTCTGAGGATGGTGCTGGATTCACTGTAAGGCTGCTCCTATCTCCCCTTCCTTACAGTCCTGTACAGCAATCCTCCGTCCTGGTAGTTCTGAAAAGAACTTTTGGGTTATGTGTGAGGAATCTTGACTCCTACACTCCGTCCTGTTAGTTCTGAAAAGAACTTTTGGGTTATATGTGACTCCTACACTGCCTAACTGTCCCTAGATCTGCTCCAAGTCTCCCTGCACTAGGTCAGCTCTTCTCAGGAATGTGCCCAAAATGGCGGGGGCAAGCCTTATATACTGCCTTGCCTGTCATAGATGACATAGGCATCACGATGGACAGCAGCCAATCATAGTCCTGACACAACCAAAGCTGCTATGGCATTACTGACTATGATTGGCTGTCTTCACAAGTTTTCTGACCTAACACGCAATGCTGACTAGTAACATAAAAGATTCTGGATTCGCGAGTCCCGAATAGAGAATACAGGACTCGGAATCGCAGACTCGCTAGGATTCGGACTCGTAGACTCGCTCAGACTCGCTGCTG
The DNA here is from genome assembly GCA_033576535.1 of Allobates femoralis. Taxonomy (NCBI): domain Eukaryota; kingdom Metazoa; phylum Chordata; class Amphibia; order Anura; family Aromobatidae; genus Allobates; species Allobates femoralis. Next base: position 515,419,895 of record JARQOC010000002.1, read on the forward strand.
TTTGGGGAGATTCAAGCTATATAGCGATGTGATAGAGCGAGTCTAGCGAGTCTAGCGAGTGAGATAAAGTAAACTCTGACAAAACTAAGATTGCCATTGACTTGCATTGGACTCGTTACTGAGCGAGTATTCGCTAAAAGACTCGCCGATTACCGAGTCCAGCGAGTCCCTTAAGAATCGCCGAGTAACGAGTCCTAGCGAGTAGACTCGCTCATCCCTATTTGTAATACTGTTTTTTTCTGTAGTCAATTATAAAAAAAATAGCAGAATTATGGAAATTTGATATATTTCAATTCAGCAAAATGGCTACATGGCTGTTATTTTGCTGAACTGTAGATGGCCAGCAAAAATTTAAAAAGAAAAAATCTTATACTCACTGCTCACCTGTCCAGTCATTCAGTTGTTCATTCCCTGCTATCACCATCAGAGTCACCTCTTCTTTCCAGTGTTGTGAGCCACATCTCTTGGCCTGTTCACAGTAGGCTGTGCCTTCCAACCATGATGAGGCCTCAGAGGTCACTGTATGTTTCACATTGTTATGTATTACGTTAACTATGCTCTGGGGCCTGGAGAGACCTAGAGAATGATAATGGGCTAAGAATAACTTACGGTAGTTGAAAATTGAGTTTCCTGAGAAAATGCATGCAATTTGTCAAAATTTGTATATTATATGATCTCTATAAGGGCTACTCCAAAAAAGTACCAGAGTAGAAGTAGATACTATGTCTCTAAATGTTAATAGATAACTTTTTTAAAAGTCCTTTTCACTTTCATACTATAGATGGCTATACCAATCTTTTTTTTTACATTACATTAGTATATTAGACATTTTTGCTTACTTCCCCCTTATTCCTTAATTTTCCCTCATTGCCATCCTGCATTTTCAGGGATACAAATGCTCTTTTTTGTTTTCAGCATGCATGGTCATAGTTCTCTTTTGAACTACTAAGGGATTTAACAGACACTATTTCTTCTACATCCTTCTGCTCTTCATCTCTTTACTGATGACTTCTGTAGTAGCAAGGGAAATAGCTGAAGTACTGTCTTTAAAACCACACAGCACTTTACTAGAAGAGCAGCAGGACTGTGCATGCTGAGAAGGATCGGATACTCTGCACCTCTAATAAGTGTAGATATAAAGACTGGCAAAGAAAAAAGAGCATTTCAAACTGAAAATGCAGCATGGCAAAGAGGGAAGCGAAAAGGAATAAAAAAATATTTGCATACATAATATTATAATTTAATCATAATAAATCAAAACATTTGTAATATAACAAAAAAAATAATGATTCATATTCGTACAGATTGAATCAGAAAAGTAAATTTAAATGATAGTAATCTTTTAACTCAGCGAGAAATATGCTATATACTCACCAAACAATTAGGAAATGAAAATGAAAATTCTCACACCCAAGTCCTCTATCAGCATATATATGGAAACAGGGGCGCAGCATCCATGAGGAGACATGAAGTATCTGCCTCAGGTGGCGACCCCTGCTATAGTCCTGGTCGCTGCTGCAACCAGGTCAGTGGCATATCCAGGGGGGCTGGTGGGGCATCTGCCCCGGGTACAACAGGCAGGGGGGTGCCGCTGTGCCTCCTGCTGCAGCGCGGGTGGTCTCTCCTCGCCGGCTGCAAGTTGCACCCCCTCCCTCCCACAGGGTGAGCTGACTTTATGCTCGTCCACAGAACCCTGTGCTGACAGGACCTGTGATGATGTCAGTGGAGGGGAGGAGTCAGGGGATCACATGATTATCTCCTCAGTCCTGGATGAGGTGAAGGTTATGTGTGGGGTTGGGAGGGATTCACAGTGTGGATGTAGCAGAGCCGCATGTGTACGAGGTGTACAGAGCGGTGCTGCATGTGTACGAGGTGTAAGGAGCGGAGCCGCGTGTTTATGGGTCATGCGAAGCAGAGTGTGTACTAGGTGTATGGAACAGAGCTGAGTGTGTACGGGGTGCAAGGTGCAAAGCCTAGTGTGTACAAGGCGTACGGAGAAGAGCTGAGTGTGTATGAGGTGCATGAAGCAAGTCAGAGTGTCTATAAGGTGTATAGAGCGGAGCCACATGTGTACAAGGTGCACGGAACAGAGCCAAGTGTGTACAAGGTGTGCGGAGTGGAGCCGAGTGTGTACAGGGTGCACGAAGCAGAGCAGAGTGTGTACGAGATGAACAGAGTGGAGCCACATGTGTACGGGGCGTATGGAGCAGAGTCAAATGTGTATGAGATATACAGAGCAGAGCCAAATGTGTACAAGGTGTACAGAGCAGAGCTGAGTTTGTATGAGGTGTATGAAGCAGTGCAGAGTGTGTACGAGGTGTACAGAGCGGAGTTACGTGTGTACAGGGCGTACACAGCAGAGCCGCATGTGTACGAGATGTATGAAGTAGAGCTAAGAGTGTGCAAGGTGTACGGAGCAGAGCCAATTGTGAATGAGGTGTACAGAGCAGAACCAATCGTGTACGAGGTGTACGGAGCAAAGCCGTATGTATGAGGTGTACGGAGCAGAGCTGAGTGTGTACTAGGTGTATGGAGTGGAGCCATGTATGTACTGGGCATGTGGAGCCTCTGCCGGCAGAATTCTTCTCCAGAGTCCCGGCCACCGCTGTCCGCCCTCTGCAGCTCAGCATGGCGGGGCACAATGACCCACTGTGCTGAGACGTGCAGAGTGGCAGAATAGATGGAAGGAGACCAGAGCAGGTAGAAGAGAGGTGTGAATTTACTTTTTTTTTAATCAGTGAGTACACTGTTTGGAAATATGTAATGTGAAATATAATATAGGAGGACAACGGAGGCCCATTATACTATATGGAGGACTATGGGGGTACAGTATACTATAAGGAAGGCTTTAGGGGATGCATTATACTATATGGAGGACTATGAGGTTGCATTATACTATATGGAGGACTATGGGAGTGCATTAGTCTCTATGGTGGACTTTTGGGATGCATTATTCTATATGGGGGATTGTGTGGGGTGCATTATTCTATATGAAGGTCTGTGGGGGTGCAATATGCTATTTGGAGGACTATGGGGTGCAATATGCTATATGGAGGACTGTGGTGAAACTGGTGCTGGTTGGGCATCCGTCCCGGACGCAGCAAGCAGGAGGAGTTGTCAGGCAGGTGTCTCCTCAGCGGCTGCATTTTGTGTGAGTCAGACGTTTCCTGAGCCATTGTCAAGTTAACAACGGCTAAGAAGGACTCCAACTCGCCAGCTCACTGCAATTAATTGTACTCGCATCTATCAAATACAAGTATAATTGAAGCCCTGATTGCCAGCACTTCCGAGTCAGGGTGAAATCAGCAGCATAAATAGGTCAGCTGATCATGCTGCTGATGTCACTCCTCAGATGCAGCAGAAGGCTGGTTATAAGTGCTCAAGATGAGCTAAAAACACAGAAGATTTCATGTAATTAGGCGATGGGGGAGAGGAAGAGGAGATTGTATGATGACACAGACTGGTGAGTAAATAAGGGACAGTGTATGTGGATACAGTCATATGAAAAAGTTTGGGCACCCCTCTTAATCTTACTCTTTTTTTTTGGTTAAAATTGTTTTTTTGCAACAGCTATTTCAGTGTGATATATGAAATAACTGATGGACACAGTAATATTTCAGGTTTGAAATGAGGTTTATTGTACTAACCAAAAATGTGAAATATGCATTATTTCAAAATTTGACAGGTGCCAAAGTATGGGCACCCTTCTAATTTTCATGATTTGAATACTCCTAACTACTTTTTAATGACTTACTGAAGCACTAAATTGGTTTGGTAACCTCATTGAGCTTTGTACTTCATAGCCCGGTGTATCCAATCATGAGAAAAGCTATTTCAAGTGTCCACTTGCAAGTTGGTCTCCTAGTGGCATCATGGGCTCCTCTAAACAGCTCTCAAATGATCTTAAAAAAAGGATTGTTGAACATAGTTGTTCAGGGGAAGTATACAAAAAGTTGTCTCATAGATTTAACCTGTCAGTTTCCACTGTGAGGAACATAGTAAGGAAATGGAAGACCACAGTAACAGTTCTTGTAAAGGCCAGAAGTGGCAGGCCAACAAAAATATCAGAAAGGCAGAGAAGAAGAATGGAGAGAACAGTCAAGAACAATCCACAGTCCACCTCCAAACATCTGCAGCATCATCCTGCTGCAGATGGTGTGACTGTGCATCGGTCAACAATACAGCGCACACTGCAAAAGGAGAAGCTGTATGGGTGAGTGATGCGACAGAAGCCGTTTCTGCATGCACGTCACAAACAGAGTCGCCTGAGGTATGCAAAAGCACATTTGGACAAGCCAATTTCATTTTGAAAGAAGATCCTGTGGACTGATGAAACAAAGATTGAGTTGTTTAGTCATACAACAAAGCGTTCTGCATGGCGCCGCAAAAACACAGCATTCCAAGAAAAACACTTGCTACCCAGTGTCAAATTTGGGGAAGGGTCCATCATGCTTTGGGGCTGTGTGGCCAATGATGGCACCGGGAATCTTGTTAAAGTTGAGGGTCGCATGGATTCCACTCAGTATCAGCAGATTCTTGAGAATAATGTTCAAGAATCAGTGTCAAAGTTGAAGTTACGCCGGGGATGGATCTTTCAGCAAGACAATGATCCAAAACACCGCTCCAAATCTACTCAGGCATTCATGCAGAGAAACAATTACAATGTTCTGGAATGGCCATCCCAGTCCCCAGACCTGAATATCATTGAACATCTGTGGGATGTTTTGAAGCGGGCTGTCCATGCTCGGCGACCATCAAACTTAACTGAACTGGGATTGTTTTGTAAAGAGGAATGGTCAAAAATACCTTCATCCAGGATCCAGGAACTCATTAACAGCTACAGGAAGCGACTAGAGGCTGTTATTTTTGCAAAAGGTGGATCTACTAAATTAATGTCACTTTTCTGTTGAGGTGCCCATATTTTTGTACCTGTCAATTTTTGAAATAATTGGTGGTGAAGGTGGCCCTGCCCAGGGATTTTACATTTCTTTAACAACAGCATCCTTATACACACAAGTATGGACAAATCGGTGGAAATCTAATCAAAGGACCTTAAACAAACTGAGGTAATCCTGACCCTGATTTGTCTCTGCCTGACTATAGAGGTTGGCACTGAAAAATTACACTATGGCGTCCCCACTCAACGTCGGCAGCCACATCAATTTGGGAGGGGCATCAGGCTGCCCTCAACCACAATTCTTGAAGGTCGATCAAGCAGCCCACACTGGTACATTTTGGAGGGCACTGAGTAAGGGCCTTCAAGCATAAAATTTTGGAGAGCCCAAACTCAGACATTTGGAAAGGACCTTAAACAGTCCTCTACACTAACTTTGAAGGGCCATCAGGTGGGTGTCCCTTACTTAATTTTGTGAGACCTCTTTTTATTTTCTTCACAATGTGGGAGGGGGGTAGTCCATCAGCTGCAAGTAATGTAAATGATCTGCTTAACTGGCTTTTTTCTAAATAGTTGTTGAGCATCAATCCTGAAGTGTTAGGAGGAGAAGATGGAGTAGATGGAGAGTTGTCTTTTGTGTTGGGAAAGGAAGTATGGCCTCTTGACAGTCTGGCACACATGGCTTACTGTATATACCGCTGCATTTCCCATGACACTCACGTTATATGTATTTTGGCCAACACTGATTAATGGCTGTTCCCCCTGTTAACTGTAAATGATGACAGGCTGACTCTTGTCTAAATAAACAATGCCTGGGTTGGCCCAAACTTCTCAACCTGACTGGGTGACATCAGTCGAATATAATGCCAAATCATATTTTCCTTTTTTTTCTGGTGTATTCCAATGCACCCCTTCCCACCCTTAAAAGGGTATACAGTTCATGCATTATTATTTTTCTTGTCCTCTTCCTTCTTTTTTAATCCCAAGCTATCTTTCCCCCAACCCCTATCCCTACAGTAAATGCAGCTAACAGCGGTATTGATAGGGAATTGATTAACAGGAATAGATTTTTTGTCTATTGTTATATACAATTTTTACTTGGTTTGTAGTCTAGGGCTTAAACATACATGTTGTTTTATATTAAAAAAGGGTTTTTGAGGTTTTGTCAAAAGAATATATTTTATTTAAGACAATTACTGGTTATGTAGAACATTTGATTTTTGTTTCCAAAGGCAAAAATTTGATGTGAATGACTGCAACACTGTCTTATTTGAGACTTGTTATTTTCATTAGACAAAAGCATAATATCACTGTCTAGAAAGTTCTCCTTCTTTTAACAGCTTCTATTAAGACCATTTATACGACTTTCAAATTAACTTCAATTGATATTAGAGATGAGTGAATATATTTTAAATGTAATTTTATTCTACACTAATATAACAAAAATCCACAAAAGGACATTGCGCGCAAGGTTACAGCACATGACCTTATTTGGGAATGTCCATAACTGCCCTAGGCCTCATCAGAGCAAGAAGTACTGGTCAAGTGGGAAGAGGCCTGAGGTTCAGTGCCTGTGGCATTGATGTGACGAGGGCTCAACTCCACATGTCGTGACATTGTGACCTTATTAGCAAATGTACTGAACTATCCTAGGCCTTATCAGAGCCAGAAGTCCTGGATAAGCATTAAGAGACCTGAGGTTCAGTGCCTGTGGCGATGATAAGATGTGATGAGGGCTGGACTGCACATGTCATGACATTGTTACCAGTGGCGTAACTTCAGGCCCAGGGGCCCCGATGCGAAAGCTCCAACAGGGCCCCCAATTATTGCAAATCTTTAATAGTATTAGTCTTCTTCTATAGGCCAAAGGGACTTCTGGGGCCCCCCTAGGTTGCAGGGCCCAGGTGTGATCGCAACCGCTGCACCTGTTGTAGTTACGACCCTGATTGTTACCTTATTTGCAAATGTGCATACCTTTTCTAAGGCTTATCAGATAATAAAGTTTGATGAGGGCTGGATGGGTGATGGTAAGAAATAAATGGGCTAGAGAGGTGAGCTGAAAGATCACTATGAGCATTTTTTTCATTTTGCCGTTATTATGCACTGATGTCTTGAAAGACACGAGATCACAATAAAGGACCTTCAATTCTCCTGGGAAAATCCAGGTGAGTGGGAATTTTGCCTGATTCACAAAACTCTACATGACATTTAATTTATCAAATTATTGCAATCAAAATGTTTTGGACTGAGAATATGCTGGATAATCTTAAATTCTTCAATATCACAATGTTATGTGATCAAATAAACTGCTTAATTTGAAACAATGATTGTGTGAATGATTGTATATCTAGGCATATTCCAGAGCACTTGAATAAATTCCTTTTAAAACCTGCTATAAACAAGTGAAATAAAATTGGAAAATATTGAAGAATCAAAAAGCCTTGGCAGAAAAGGTCAAAGTGTTTGGAAATGTATAATGATTAGTTTACTGTTCTCCTAATAAAGGTTCCGCAACAATGAAATTAATCTTCAGAAAGAGAAAAAATTAAGAGGTAGTTTACCCCCAAGGGAGACATGATGGGATTTCTCTTTATAAGTTATGATGAGCACTCTTCAGGACAGACAGCAAAACCCCATGACGTCTCATTGTTTAATCAGTTTGGATAATATCAAGTTGATTAATCAGCTGCACTTCCCTTTGACATAGACTGCTAATACTTGCAGCAGTAGAGATATTTCCATTCTGTATAATGGCTTTCCCCCAGAATTACAGTTTCTCTTCCATGTTCCCAGATTGTTATATCTGACATTGTAAAGTATGACATCTCTAGAGCTTATCTCATTGAAGTACAGCAAAGAAATGTATAGACATTTGTTTTCAGTATATTTGCAAAATGATAAAGAATAGTAAAGATACATCCAATAGTGCTTCAATTTAACAACTTCATAGTTCAATTCACAATGCTAATGATTTTTTTTATACATCAAGTCTATATTATTTGTCCAGCAGCAAAGGAGTAATCACATATAAATGTGTATATTTATATGTGTATATGCATAGATAGTTACTCAAAAACAATAATGAAGTAATTAAAGATATGTAATGTATTCTCCCTTTTTAAGAAAATCTATCAGGTGAAATAATTTAAAAATGAACAAAAAGTTTATAAACTAATATGTTACAATTATAAATTCCTTTTTAAATCCCAAATTAGTAATACTATTTTAAATTTGCACATATTGCAGAATGCTATTACAGACGTATAACCATACTTAGAATCTTTGATATCAAAAATCTCTACCCTTATTCAGGCAATGATTTATCAGAAGAATGTACTATAATCTAATTATATAATTTTCAGATACTACTTGCCTAGTTTATTATAATATTGTTTGTAATATTATGTAGGCATTTTCTATAACATATAATTAATTTTGAATTGAGTATTGCTAGGTTTCTGCATTAGCTGAACATGTTAGGCATGTGTTTGAGGATAAGTTTTCAAGTGTTTCATCCATTGTTTAAAGGGAACTTGTCAGGTCATTTATGCCTCCAAACCTATCACTATCTGTCCCTGCAGCTTCCTTCTACATCCCTAATCATTCTTGTCTGACCTAAATGTGAAGTATAATGGTTGTAAAAATCCTGTTTATAACTTACATTCTGTAGACCTGTGGATGAGGTGTGGGCAGTCTCTCAGCCTCCATGTCTCACCTCACTCCATGGTATCATGCCCCGGGGGCATGATAATTAATTCAGAAGCGTGGTCCTGAGTTTCAAATCCATGGGCTGCTCCATCCTGGTATGACGCCGCAATTGCGTCATTTGCAGTCTGGTGCATTGTGGGGGATTATCGGGTGTACTGGCCTGCTTTACAATGCGCACTATGCATGCTCACAGAGGCAGAGGGACTGCCCACATGACTGGGATGATTAGGGATGTAATGGGAAGCTGCAGGGACAGTTAGTGATGGGTTTGGGGGCATAAATGACCTAACAGGTTCACTTTAAGCTCCATTTTAGGGCTAAGTCAGCACTAGAAATACATGACTATTTTCTTCTACAAACACTGCCAAGAATACTCACAGGTTGTAAATTGTATTTACAGTTCAGTCCCATTCCCATTAATGTAGTTTAGCTTCAATAAACCTTAGGTAGTGTGCCTGTACCTCATTTATGTAAAACTCTTAGTTTCTCTTTTTGAATCCCATGATTAAAGAACTTTAAAAATGTTCTCTCGAAACAAATCCATTAAAGTATACTGTACATTTAATATATAATCACCAATAATATGTGTCACAGACTTCCTGCGCTTATGTCGCTATCCCTCAATGCACCGCGGCACCATTGTGGGATAGCGACACAGGCGACAAAAGTCTAAGTGACACAAACACCACGGCTACCGTCGGGAGATCAGCGGCGCTGGCCACTGATCTCCCGACAGTAGCCGCGGCTCATCACCCGCCGCACAGAGGTTAGCAGCGATGCAGCCGTGAGATGAGCGGCGCGAGCCGCTCATCTCACGGCTGCTCACAGCGGAAGTACCCCGACCACCATATTGGAACACCCAAGTTCCGATATGGCGGCCAAGATTCAAATCCACTGCCAAAGCGTGTCCCGCGCCAACAGCGCTGATTCGTCGCCGCCGACTGCGGTGACCAAACAGTGCTCTTGGCGCGTGATTTACATAGCGCTTCGCTGATTGGTCACCGCGGATCACGGCAACCAATCAGCAAAGCAGCTCGCGCTTTGGCAGGAGGCTCTCCCGCCAAGGTGCGAGCCGCTTCGCTGATTGGTCGCCGGTTACCACAGCGACTAATCAGCATAGTGGCAACTGAATGAAAGCATGCATCGCTGATTGGTTGCCGCGGATCGTGCCTTGGCGGGAGATTTGAATCCCGTGTCGCTCAGCCAATCAGCATTTGTTAGCACTGTATATGGTGGCCCAGTGTTTAGGTGGCTCAGTGGTTAGCACTGTATGGTGGCTCAGTGGTTAGCACTGTATTATGGCTCAGTGGTTAGCACAGTATATGGTGGCTCAGTGGTTAGCAATGTACGGTAGCTCTGTGGTTAGAACTGTGTGGTGGCTCAGTGGTTAGAACTGTATATGGTGGCTCAGTGGTTAGCAATGTATGGTGGCTACGTGATTAGAACTGTGCGCTGGTTCAGTGGTTAGAACTGTGCGATGGCTCAGTGGTTAGAACTCTGTGGTGGCTCAGTGGTCAGCACTGTGTAGTGGCTCAGTGCATAGCACTGTATATGGTGGCTCAGTGGTTAGCAATGTACAGTGGCTCAGTAGTCAGCACTGTATAGTGGCTAAGTCGTCTGCACTCTACAGTAGCTCAGTAGTTAGCATTGTATTGTAGCTCAGTGGTTAGAACTGTATATGGTGGCTCAGTTTTTAGCAATGTATGGTGGCTCCATGCTTAGCACTGTATGGTGACTCAGTGGTTAGCACTGTGCAGTGGCTCAGTGGTTAGCACTGTGTATGGTGGCTCAGTAGTTAGCACTGTACAGTGGCTCAGTGGTCTGTACTCTACAGTAACTCAGTGGTTAGCACTGTATGGTGGCTCAGTGGTTGGTTAGCACTGTATATGGTGACTCAGTGGTTAGCAATGTACGGTGGCTCTGTGGTTAGCAATGTACGGTGGTTCAGTGGTTAGAACTGTGTGGTGGTTCAGTGGTTAAAACTGTGCGGTGGCTCAGTTGTTAGCACTGTGCCGTGGCTCAGTCATTAGCACTGTGCCGTGGCTCAGTTGTTAGCACTGTATGGTGGCTCAGTGGTTAGCACTCTGCAGTGGCTCAGTGGTTAGCACTGCATATGGTGGCTTAGTAGTTAACATGGTACAGTGGCTCAGTAGTCAGCACTCTATGGTGGCTCAGTGGTCTGCACTCTACAGTAGCTCAGTGGTTAGCACTGTATGGTGGCTCAGTGGTGAGCATCGTATGGTGGCTCATTGATGGGAGGCAGGCACACGGGAGCCAGAAGGTACAGAGTAGGCAGGGTTACAGGGGATGCAGAAGAAACAGGGGACACAGAAGCCACAAGGGAGGCAGAATGCAGAGGGAGGTAGAGGCACAGGGGGAGGCAGAGTCATGGGGAGAGACCGCACACACAGGGAGAGACAGCGCACACAGGGGCTGAGAGCACCCAGAGCGGAGAGGAAGGCATAAGTAAGACAGAGCACACAGGGGAAGAGACAGCACAGACAGGAGAGAGCGCACAAGGGGACGCAGGCACAAAGACTGCCCTCCCTATGCAATAGCATCGGGCCTATTTCTAGTATGCTAATATTCAGCTTCTAAAAACTATCCTCAAAATTATTCACATGTTAATTGAGATGTTATTCATTATGTCAGATGTTACAGGGGACGTTTTGAAAAGGTTGTCCCTTTCAGAAGTGACCTTTCACTGAGCTCAGCAGTGTGTCTTCTTCACAGGCAGTGCCACTAAGCTTGCTGATTAGCTACAGTGCTGTTGATGTGATCTAAGCACTGTAACCAAATTACAGAGACCAGAGATCTGTTCCGTACCCAGGCAGAGAAAGTAATACTCAGCTTGCTTTCATATAGCTAACTCAGCTTATGAAGTGCATTTTCTGAAATGGGACAACGCCATAAATATTAGATCAGACCTTTTAAATCCATATTTTTCCTTTCTTTTACTAGATCACAGTCCACTCACATCCAATGGTTCTTCTAGTCATCTCAAAAAACACCCTAGTCAAGCAGTAAACTGTTACAGAAAATATAATACTTCCACTAGTGCGGAAATCTATACAGTGATAAAATAAAACTTCACTTTTTGGTATTCGTGGTAAGTACTGTATGTGACAAAGTAATGCTGTACATGGAGAAAAAAAGGGACATACTAGTATTCCTAATGAGGAATATTTACGCAAATATACTATTCAAAGAAATTGGGACTTATATTTTAATTATATTGCAGGATAAGCTCTTGGTGTGTATTCAAACCAATTGGGTATCTAGAATGTAGCCTAAATATCCAGAACAATTCCTGTTTTAAATATCTTCTTCTAAAATCCCACCTCTTCCCGGTCTACTCATTATTTCAATGCCACAGGATGTCAGGGAAGACGTATCACCAACAAAATGATTAGAGAAAGCTAAGCAGCTTAGTTTCCTATTATTAGTTGAAGCCAAAATATGTCCCCTAATGCAGTTTTAAACGGTCCTACTGTGCATCCTACATACTGTAGTTTTTAGGCTGTGCCTTTAATTAGGTCAATTTCCCATCTAGAATTACAGTTTATGAAACTATTCATATTGAAGCTATGTCCTGTTGAAGTGGAAGTGAATTGCTTGCATTTAATGGCATGATTGCAATAAAGACAAATATTGCATCCACATTTGAAAAAGCACTTCAAAGTGAGCCATGTATCAAAGGTAAGGGATGGTTAAACATACAGGCAAGCTAATAACAGAGAACCTATCATGGTATATTTTTCTTTTAAAGCAAATCTATTATTGGTGTTAAAAAAAAAAATAATAACCTACAATCTGATCCCCAATAGATTAAAAAGATTGGACATAGAACATATAACCTAAAAATCAGAGAATCAAATCCCCTAACGGTACAAAAAGATCAGTCACCGAGTCAAATCTAATGCTCAATAGTTTATTGAAAAAGTGAAATACAAATATCATAAAGCATATCAGTACACACAAATATTCAGCCTGGTGACAGGAAAAAACAGGAGCGTGGTATAACCACATAGACTAAAAGAAATAACCACTTATAACCAGTGCTCACACTCTATTTACTATATATATTTATACCACAGTCCTGTTTTTCCTGTCACCAGGGAGAATATTTGTGTGTACTGATATGCTTTATGATATTTGTATTTCACTTTTTCAATAAACTGTTGAGCATTGGATTTGACTCGGTGACTGATCTTATTATACCTTTAGGGGATGTTAGGCTCTGATTTTTAGGTTATCTATTATTGCTGTTGTTAATCACCTGTGCCTGTTTAGTGTGTTGATAAAACATAGGAATATATTTTTGATGATATTCACTATGTTGTAATATTGCAGACTATATTGTGTGGTAAATATGACAAAACTATTTTTCTACCCATGACATAGCTTACCGTATATACTCGTGTATAAGCCGACCCGTGTATAAGCCGACCCCCCTACTTTTGCCCCCAAAAACTGGGAAAACTTATTGACTCGCGTATAAGCCGAGGGTGGACTCCAGCACAGGTATACAACCCCCAGCAGTGAGGTATACAGCAGCCTCCCCAGTGGTAGTACACAGCAGCAGCCCCAGTGGTAGTATACAGCAGCCCCAGAGGTATATGCAGCCCCATAGGTATATGCAGCCCCAGAGGTATATGCAGCCCCAGAGGTATATGCAGCCCCAGAGGTATATGCAGCCCCATATGCAGCCCCAGAGGTATATGCAGCCCCAGAGGTATATGCAGCCCCATATGCAGCCCCAGAGGTATATGCAGCCCCAGAGGTATATGCAGCCCCAGAGGTATATGCAGCCCCATATGCAGCCCCATATGCAGCCCCATAGGTATATACAGCAGCCCTTAGGTAGTATACAGCAGCAGCAGCCCCAGGGCTGTATACAGCCGCAGCCCCAGGGCTGTATACAGCCGCAGCCCTGGGGCTGTATACAGCCGCAGCCCCGGGGCTGTATACAGCCGCAGCCCCGGAGGTATACAGGCCCCCCATCAAGTTCCAGGGCCCCCCCCCCTTGAGCGCCAGCCTGTAAAGTAAAATCATACTTACCAGTGTCCTGTCGCGCCGTCCGCAGCTGCCGACACGCGATCCCGGGCTTCAATCCGCGTCTTCCGGCTTCCGACTTCCTGTGGTCGCGGGCAATGACGTCATTGCCCGCGACTACAGGAAATGCGGAAGACGCGGAATGAAGCCGGGGATCGCGTGTCGGCAGCTGCGGACGGCGCGACAGGACACTGGCAAGTATGATTTTCTTTTACAGGCTGGCGCGCAAGGGGGGGGGCCCTAGAACTTGATGGGGGGCCTGTATACCTCCGGGGCTGCTGCGGTATTTTTTATATACTCGCGTATAAGCCGAGGGGGGACTTTTCAGCCCAAATTTTGGGCTGAAAAACTCGGCTTATACGCGAGTATATACGGTATGTCTTTTTGTTCTTGCCGAGTTTTTCCTCTCTACTTTGTTAACTATATTTTTGCCTTGCTACAAGCTTGAATTGGGGTAACTCCGATTGCTCAGTCTAATGTAATGTAATACCAAAATAACTATTTTTATGTTGATTAAAAAAAATAAGTTATTTTAACCTCTTCCTAACATTTGACGTACTGGGTACGTCATGTGTCGGGTGCCCGCCTTTGATTTGAGTTTAAGGGGTGAGCTCACATCTTTTCTCCCACATCTCATCTGATATCATCAACTGAGATATGTGGCTACCACCGCAGATTGGATTCGCAATCCAATTGGTAGTGTTAACCCTCTGACTCTCGCTGTCATTCACTGACAGAGGGATTAAAAGTGCCACAGCGGGGATTGCACCATTCCCTATAGTGAGTGTAGATTCCACGATAAGATTTCAGGATCTCCATGTGTCACCTGATAGCCTATGGTGACCATGGATGCTTTCAGGGTTCACTTCCTGTAGATGGTTGGGAAATGCTGCTGTTTCAACCAGAGCTGGGGTGCATGAGGTACTCGGTCACCGGGACTTCTGTGTGGGATGTCACGGATGGTTGGTATTTCCGGTGCCGTGCCCTGGCGAACAATTATACCAGGTGTTGATGGTAAACGGTGGGGGTTAAAGGGGTTATTTACAGGGAACGTGACGCCACCTGTAGAGTCCGGTAAGGTGGTACCGGTGCTGCCAGACGGCCACTGAGGTGATGGAGGGGGCAGCAGAGTGTGGTACAGCTCCCTACAGGTGGAGCTTTACCTCAGGGCAGCTATGGTGGTGAGACGGTGAGGGAGGACAGTGATGGTAAATGGTGGTGCAGTTCTTACCCCTCTGCTGTTGATGTTGATGATGTTACGTCCTTTGAGCTGCGGCAGGAAGAATAACAGAAACCATTTCCATTTTAACTTTGCTTTACTCGGTACCGGCTGATGGCATAACAATACACGGTACAGTTTGGTATAGGGTGTTGTTACCAACTCAGGATTTCTCTTAAGGAGTCTTTAGATGTTCTCTCTCTGTCTTTCAGGGTTTCTATTCTCTTTCCAGATCTTTCTGTCTTTCCCACCTTTGAAGAGCTCCCCCACCAGTCCTACGGTCTGTTTCTAGGAGATAAGGTCTGTCCACTACCCGGTCTGGACAGGGCAACCCGAGACTACAAAGTTCCCTTCCAGCACCGTAGTAAATGTCTGTCCCTTTTTATTTCTCCTAGTGTCTTGAATCGGTTTTCAGTCCTGAGGGGAGAGGTACCTTTGTGGTGCTGTCAGCAACCCGTTTCTGTTGGGCCTGCAGCTCGTCGGCTTTGCAGTCAGGGATGAACTCCTGGCTGCCTCGGTCGTCCGTGTCACCGGTGTCCCCTCAACATGACCAGCTGGCTCCTACCAGTTCTGGTCCGTTGCCATCTGTCCTGGGCCCCCACATAAAGATGGGGTACCCTCCACTCAGCTGGGCTGCCAGGCCTGACCACTCTGTCTGCCTTCCCAGCGCCATCTGAGGTAAATTTTCAACTGTCACTCTAACTCTATCCTAAGCTCCGCCCCCACCTGTGGAACCTACTATATTACAGTTCCCCCTACTCTAAGTGGTGCGGTCCTAAGTGAGTGCTAAAAATAGACTCCATAAGGTTTAAATCCTAACCTAGCAACGTACAATAATATTACATGTAGATATTAAATGCATTACCACTCTGTGGCGCATACCTGCAGGGGCGCCACACAGCCATCCACAGAAAATTAGTATTTGTGCTATGTCCCGATTTGCTGCAGCTCATCGGAATATAGCACAAGTGATCGGACTGTGCAGCACTGTGGCACACTATGGAGTACTTTAAAATAAAGTAAAATAAAAAATAAAGTTTTTAAAAATATGAAAAAAAAAACACACCCCCTTTTAGACCCATTCAAAATAAAAGTAGTAAAAAAAAATTAAAAATACACATATGTGGTGTTGCCATATTCAGAAATTCCTGATTTATCAAAATATAAAATCAAATAATCAGATCTGTAAACTGTGTAACAGAAAAAAAAAGTCCAAATGTCAATATCACATTTTTTCAGTCGCCGCAACATTGCAATAAAATGCAATACCGGGCGATCAAAACAGCGCATCTATCCAAAAATGGTATCATTAGAAATATCAGCTCAGGACACAAAAAATAAACCATCACACAGCCCTAGATCCTGAAAAATGAGAACGCTATGGGTAGCAGAACATGGCGCAAAAAACGCAATTCTTTTTTTTTTTTCAAACTTCTGAATTTTTCCCCCTCTTATATAACAGTAAAAATATAGATGTTTATTCTTGCTGGAAAGGAACAGTAGGGTCATACAAAGGTTTGGTGTAAATGGTTGAATTTCTTAAAATAGATGAAACAGATCAGAATTTAAAACCACTATTGCACCTCTCTTATTTTCTGGTCAAAATTTGGAGATCCTAATTGCTTTTCAGTTTCTTTAGTGCTTTAATTTCATCCCTAGATAAATTATGATGTGGATTGTCTATATCTCTGTCCATCTGGATTAGATCTCAGTCTATTAGGTCTTGAAATTGGTCCAATACTGTATCAATTGGATGGGGTAGTAGTATGGATTTCTGGTGAAAAAGGTTTTAGTGTATTTGTGCAATCTTGTGATTCAGATCCTCTTGTGCATGAGCTTTGATTTCGGACCATTCCATTTTTTATTCCAAATAACTTTCGTCCTATCTTGTTGTTCTCTTAAGATTACCATACCATTGGAGAGTTAGAGAAACACAAACGTGATTTTTTTTGGCAGGAAACATGGTTTGCCAAGTTAAAAATAAGATATGCAGTATGATATACTGTGGTTATTGCTATAGGTATAATTCTTTTTTCAGTTTGCTCTTTATTTTTTTCCTTCCCTTATTACAAGAGCTATAAAGGTACCGTCACACACAGCAATATTGGTTGCAATTTCACTGGCAATTTGTTGATTGCAGTGAAATCATGGACACATTGTTCTATTTTGTTGCTGTGTACAAATATAACAATGTGTCCATGATTTCACTGCAACCAGCAAATTGCAAGTGAAATTGCAACCAATATTGCTGTGTGTGACGGTACCTTGAGACTTTTATTTTTCCATGCACATGGCTATACAGCTCTTGTTTATTTGCATAACAAGTTGTAGTTTTCAATTACATCATTCATTTTATCACAAAATATACTGAAAAACGTAATAAAATGTAAATGTTTTCAATTTGTGAAAAAGACACAAATGACAAGCTCAGGATGCCATCTATATAACAAAACTGTCATATCCCTGGTGTGAAGCACTCTTAGCTTCTGAGCCAACTTCAAACTTTCCCTTTTGACCTACATTGAAAATATAAATTATAGGTTATTAAGAATTAAGACGTTATAGGGGCCCAACATTCTTGAAATGTTGCCACATTCTGTCAACAGTTTTGCACCAGCTCTAACTGTTTGAAATGATGCATCTTATTTCAGCCCACTGGCTATCAAGATGAGTATTACGCATGCTCGCCTTGGTCAATCAGAGCCTAAGTTTTCATTTCATTTTTTTATTTGCTAGGTATACACTATTTGTTGACCTTGATATTGCTATATGATAAAATCATTATATCATAATGTATGATAATAGAGCATATGTGTTATAATAAAATGTGTTCATTTTGATTTTGTTTAGTCATCCTAATTTCATACTCACAGTTTTGTGCCCTGTGTAGATCCAATATTTTCTTGTTATTTACTTTTGGACTGAAACCTTTCGATTATCTATTGTACATTATTATTATCTTAGTTCTATATAAGCAAAGCATAATAAATATCATATTCCACAGTGCTTTAGAAACACTTTATAAATATTAGGTTACATATTATGTGTATGATAGTAACTTCATGTATATTACAGCAGTAAAACAGTGAGTTAACATGGGCAGTTATATCCCATAGGAGATTGGTTTCTTAATCTTGTAAGAAGCAGCTACTTATTTAGTAATGCTTAAGCTGACATTGATGTGATGACACCCTGATGTAATTACAAGTCAATAAGTCACAATCCACAAAAGATCACAAGAGGATTATATGTCTCACTTGCTAAACCAATATCACAGGCTTGTTCTTAGAACATTGAAAATGACGCCTCTGAAATTTGCTATTCTACAATTTGGCATCATTTTTCTTTCTTCAGTTCATCATGCTACAACACATTTACACATTTTTCCTAGTTCTCCATAAAAAAATTCTATAGGTACAACATTTACATTCTCCTACAAAAGTAATGATTAATTGAAATTGTTGGAAACAACCATCATGTTCACATCACTTGTCTTTTTTAATTTTGTCACTGTTCTTATTTCTAAATGTAAACCATGAAACAGGAAAAATCTTTAAAAATGTTTTTTTGTTCTCACGTGATATTTATGCTTAGTTTATCTCTTCCTTATTCATTTGTATTTATTGATTTAATAATGAGTTAAATTTTATTCTTTTTGTATGAAAAATTCCTAGGTAAAAATGAATGTTTGTACCGTGTTAGCCAGTAGACAGAAAAATATTGGAATCTGAGAGTCCTCAGTGGTTGATACCGACAAGATAAAGATTCCTGACACAGATCAGGACTACAAGATTCCAGGTAACTTCAGTTGCATCACAAGAAATGTGGTGTATTTAATTATAGGTACCAAATGTCCAACAGGAGGCATGTACGTAGGGGAGACCGAACTACAATTCAGAACAAGAATGAATTCTCATCGACACTCAATAAAAGAAAAGCATATTGATCTACCTGTAGCAAAGCATTTTTTCAGCCCTTACCATAGCAGTGAAACCAATATGAGGCTGCTCATCTTAAAAAGCAACTTCAAATCACAGAGAGAGAGAAGAATTTGGGAATACAAATTAATAACAACCTTTGACACATTCAAAACAGGATTAAATGTTTCACATGGATTCATGCGTTTTTATGTAAAATTAAAGGGCATTTGGGGACATTACAAATACATGCGTTTTTATATAAAATGAAAGGCCATTTGGGGACATCACAAATACATGCGTTTTTATATAAAATTAAAGGGCATTTGGGAATATCAGATTCATGTGTTTTTATATAAAATGAAAGGGCATTTGGGGATATCACATCTTGCAACAGACTCAAGTTAGAGGACAAATAACTTTTGACACTGCTTATGTGAACTGTCTCACTTCGATTTATTGCCCTCTGCAACTGAGGAATCTCCAGGTCTAAACAGGCCACTAATCATAGAAAAAAAACACAATCGGTTCCTCTTATCTTAGAATTTTGACTTTATTTTCCCAGCTCCTCTCCCCCTCCCTAGCCTGACTCTACTTTACGTCACCTGTCGTATTTACTACATCAGCTAACACTGCTTATGCATATATGTATGCGTCTTCAGGATTTGTGTCATTATTAGCCTGATGAATGGGCCATAGTGTCCCGAAAGCTTGCTATGCTTACCATATTTTCAGTTAGCCATTAAAGGGTATCAACCACTGAGGACTCTCAGATTCCAATGTTTTTTAGGTAAAAATGGACAAACAGTCCAATAGAGTTTTAGCTGGTAAATACAGCCAAGGAATTGTTCACCTTGATAGGTAGTGTCAGACACAGCCACTTTAGATCGCTTAGATGTCTGAGATAGCTGCTGTAGGCCCAATTTCACTTATATTGAATAAATCACTACAGTGAAGATTACTACCCGAGGTAGCAGCGTGGTGTTAACCCTTTCCTTTCCATCATTCCTGAATACAAAATTCAGCAGAATGGACTACTACTAGGGATGGGAAAACTGCTCGGGTTCGTGAGTGGGGTTGCAGCAGTAAAGTTAGCCAATAGTTAATATATACCGGGTCCGTGTACTCTCTTCAAGGTTTGACGAGTCGCTGCGTCACTTCCGGGCTCCCATTATTGTCTTGGCATACGTGATTGGCTGTGGCCAGTCACATGACTTCTCCGGACCCGGTAAGTATAATCAGTCTGATCATTAACCATTAACCTGCTTTAATCACAGCAACCCTGATCACGTACCCGAGGAAAAACCACACGTTCTCCCATCTCTAATTACTACTACTACTACTCCTCTATCCAGCTATTAAATAGGTTTCACATCAGGCATAAGATATACATTTGTTAAGTCTAGTATAGTTCTATGGTATTTATACATTATTTTTATGTTGTTTTTATGACTAGTTACATATATCTAATATTAAAGACCTTGTTCAATGGTTCAATTTCAAATTGTGCTGCAAGGAAAAAAAGACCTGCTTTATTTGAACAATTTTATAAAAAGTTATTTAGGCAAGATGCTGATGTTGCATGCTTGAAATGGCGTTCTTTTGGTAATCTCCCAGGATTTCCCACAACCTGGATCCTATTCTACACAGGGGTTGAAATTATTCCTGCCTTCAGGTGGGAAGACAATCATGGGGTTCGGCTTACAGCAGAAAGATAAACCCACAGGGTAGAAATAAAAAAAGACCTATAACAGTGATGTTGTCACGCTGGGAGCGGGAGAGGCACTCAGCGTAGGACCACGACGGGGGGGGGGGGGAATAAGGAGTCCCTAAAGCTATGGGCACAAGAGGGAGAGGGTGACCCCTAGTCTTACTAGGGCTGACCCTGTCTGCCCTAACGTCCCTATACAGTTTCCTCAACTGTCGCCGACCACGAACCTCGTCCCTCTCTGATCCTAGCACTACCTTATCTAAGGATCAGATGGAGAGGTTCACTAGACCCCTCCACTAACAACTAAAGACAAACACAAGGAAAAAACAGACAATGGGGAAAGAAAACACTTATCTTGCAGCAGAGCACAGCAACTTCCACAACCTCAGCTTCTGCTGGAGCAAGGATAATGAGTCCACAAGGAAATATCACCTGCACCGAGGGAGGGCAATGAAACTCCTTATAAAGGTGGGAAGAACCTGCTGGGTCCTAGAGACCCAGAATACTGGTGTAGAAACCAGACCGAGCACAAGACCTTCCCAGCCGTCTCCCCATGATAGGGAGATCTTATCATACCTTCTCTTTATCTACACAGAAGGTAAATGCCCCTGAAAGACGGACCGTCCTCAAACCTTATGGCTGATTGGCCAAACGCTGGGACCGTCTGCGCGTGGCCTCTACCCTGTCATCCGTGCCACCCGTGACAGATGTCATGCTGCACACATCATTCAACTGCTGCTCTGATTTACAGGTTGTTAAATGCTGATGGTTGGTTCCCTTTAAGCAGAGTTGACTCATTTAATTCAACTAGCCTCCAACTTGTGCTCCCCATTAGACATCAGCGGATTTCAGAATATTGGGCAATTGATATGCCCTAAAACTACCCCTGTCTTGACCATGGAAAATGTTTAATTGTTCTTAGACTGGAAGTGTGCCATGCTTTCTTGATGTACAAAATTTAGCATTTGGTGTCTCTACAGCTGTACAAAGCTATCGTACTGATGCCATCACAGATATATTTCTATCCTCGATAAAGACTAGCAAATGGCGTAAAGGTTATTTTATTCTGGTAAAAAATAAAAAAAAGGTTCACTATTAAAAGAAGTAGTAGTTTAGAAAATAGAAGCTCCAAACATGGCAGCAGGCAATATAATTGATTTAAATTTCTCAATACCTGATATAAAATATATGATCTCCCCTACAATTTGTACTAAGAAGCTAATAAACTGACTCTTTTAGAGGCAATTGTAAAGAAATTACATGGCAATCTCTTTAATTCATTTCAATGTTATCTTTTCAGTTACCTTATTGGATGTACAAATTAGTGACAGACATTGAAATTACAGCTCTACCTAACTAATTTTGAAATAGACAGTAAAAAAATACTTAGATTGAAAAATTATATTGCAACAATTGTCCAGCATCTTGAGATAATGGCTCTATTATATGTGGTACAGTCACACTAGCAAAACAGTATCTTAAGCTGCTTTCACATAAGCGTTTTTTTGAAATCGCAGCAGATGCGGTGAAAAAAACGCATCTGCCGCGATTACCGCATACCGGCTGCACTTGCGGCACGGTTGCGGCACAGTTGCGGCAAGCCCCATACAATGTATAGGCGGGCTTGCGGCAGGTGTGGCAAGTGCGGTTTTGGCACTTGCGGCAGGTGCGGCCGCGAAAAAAACGCACAATTGAGGATTGCTTATACTGTTGAGTGATGTCATACAGCAGTGCCTGACAGAACAATGAACGTAAGCTGGACTGATATGTACAGGCACAATCTGCTTCCCCTATAGTGACACTGCAGTGAAAAGGTACATATTACATTTTATGTTACATTTATGGGGACATACTCACTGTACCTATGGCTAAGGTAATCAAAGCAGCATACAGCTATCCAGCTCTAAAGTGGTTTAATAAAAAATACTGTACATTGGTCACATTGGGCAGTTACTTAAAGGGACCCTGTCAGACCATTTTTCAGAATTATATTAATAGTACCCTTAAATAGTGCCTGGGCAGCTCTTTCAGAATTTTAAAAAATTGCTATTGTACTCTTTGTACTTCTCTTGCCATAAGCATCTTCATACCCAATAAACAGCTGCTTCACGAGTCTGGTTCATTTATTTCACTGTTGAATAGTCTGCAGTATGGTAATGTTAATTTATTATTCACTCCTCACCAGGCTGACAGTCTCTCCCTCCTCCCTCTGCTCTGTGTCTCACACCTGCTTTCATTCTATAATAATATAATTTATTCATATAGCACTATTAATTCTATAGCACTTTACATACATATGTAATACTGTCCCCATTGGGGCTCACAATCTAAGCATCCTATCTGTTCATTTTTCAAGTGTGGGAGGAAACCAGAGTGCCTGAAAGAAACCTACACAAACACAGGGAGAACATACAAACTCCTTGAAGATGTTGTCCTTGGTGGGATTTGAATCCAGGACCCCAACGCTATAAGCAGGGGCGGGCTGGTGCACCTTGCCCCGGGAGGCAGTGTGATGTTGCCAGCCCTTGCAGTAGGTGAGGAGCGGTGGGGGTGGAGTGGAGGGAGTTGCTATCGAACATGGAGAGGTGAGAATCAGGGAGGGGGGGTGCTATTGGACATGGCGAGGTGAGGAGCAGGCGGGTGGGTGCAATCGGCCCAATCACCACACTGCCCAGCGCGTCGGCTGGTCGGCTTCTGTGATGGTAGCGGCTGCAAAGCAGAGCCGGCCGGCCCATTTCAGTATGGGGGCGGCCCTAGATGAGAGCAATACCACCAGACTGGGGGGCACTTGCCCCCCTGGCTATAAGGCTGCAGAACTAACCACCGAGCTACCGTGAAGCCCAGTTTCAGTTTGATGTGTGCTTTCAGAGAACAGCAGGGCAGTGCAGTGATGGCTCTACATGAATATTCATTCTTTGGGGACGGTACAGCAAAATTAAGTGATCACTCACTGTGATTGACAGATGGAATGAATCTCTTTATTTGCAGGTTACAGAGGATGTGTGGGAGAAATAAAAGAAATACATGAATATGAGCTTCACCAGAGGGATAAGAAAATTACATCAGTTACATGTGGATTTTTATCCTAACAGATTCCCTTAAAATATATAATATATTAATTGAAACATTTTATGTTGGGTTTTGAAAAAGTCAGATGTTTACTTTATAATTTTCCTTAACTACATCCAAATTCTATCATCCGAAAAACAAAGCTTTTCTCTGGACAGTTAAGCAGCATTGTCATGATGCATATAGGTATAAAACATACACACATATATTGCATATTTGCATGACATTCTTTGATCTGTGAATGTTTTCTACAATCTACTGGACTTTAATGATAAAAGGGTATGAACTGGGAATGATCAAAAATATGGAAACAAAAGCAATTCTTAAGGTTAGCCTGATCTTTGATATAATAGCAGGTTTTATCTTAACATGTACTTCTAGGTTAAAGAACAAGTATAATGCCTTTACATTTTTCTTCCAGATGGCAACACAAATCTGTTTATAGCATTAAATATGCTTTCCCTTTCTTTATTTTCTCCTCTTTTCCAAGTTATAGTTACAAATACTTTTATGTGGTTCAATATTTACAAAAGAATTGCAAAATCAAAAGGAGTCCCATGGTTACAGGAGACAACATAATTATAAGGGTCAACTTGATAAGACATATAATCTTCAGAAACCTGCAGGTTTGCTTAATAAAATATTTATATCACTCACAGTTGGGCACCAAAAGAGAGGGTAATGTAAATGAATTCCTCAACAGCAACTTTTTAATGTGGAAATATCTGCAGTAAATCTGTAACCATGGTTTAGCTCAAGATCAAGAAAAATAACTATGCTATTCATTTCCTTCACACAAGTCTTTTATCAAACATTGCTAACATAAAAATGGCCCTTTTATAAAAAGAAGGTATATTTTATATGTATGTATACATTTTAGTTTTTATGATTGGTTGGTAAAACATACAGCAGATAAAATAAGTATTGAACACAAAGAAGGAGAGCGATGTGCACCACTAGGAATGTAACTCAATAATAATAAACAAAAATTATGCCCTGTCCGGTGCCTATGCTACGTTGATTGATGCTTTTTTTATGTAGATTTTGAGAACCTTCATCAAAATCTGCAGGTCTATCCTGGAGCCAGCAAAGTCTATGGCCCACTTCACATCTAAGCCTGGGCTACGTTTTGCTGCATTTGCGTTTGTATGCTTTTTTACCGCTAAAAATGCATCCAAAAATGCACCCACAGCGTTTAATGCAAAACACATTGCAAACATATGCAAAAAGGCATGTGTGTTTTCAAAACCGCAAAACTTATGCATTTTTGCAAACGCAGCACTAGATGCAGCAGCCCATGTTTTTGGCTGCGTTTGCAATGCATTTTGCATTAAACCCTATGGGTGCGTTTTTGGATGCGTTTGGATGCGTTTTTAGGGATAAAAATGCATACAAATGCAGCAAAACGCAGCCCAGGCTTAGATGTGAAAAGGCCCTATGAGAATTCAGGAGTTCGGTGCCAATGTTGCTTTTTTTCCCTTGCAAATTGGTGCAGATTTTCATGCAGAAAAAAAAGAAATCTGCTCCAAATCTGCAACAAAAAAGCCAAATTGGCACAGACTTCTGTTCTGTTATCTGTCACTTTGCTGGCAGATCTCAAAATCTGCATAAAAAAAAAACATCAAACAATGTACAGTCGGCACAGGGCCTTAAGACTGTATGTTGAAAAAAATATAAAATACTTTAGTTTCATGACCACTTATGGTGGCATAAATAAGGGGTGAAAACTAGTACTTCCTAAAATCAATGGTCGCAAATTATACTCACCATAGAACATGCAAGCAATCCGTATAACTACAGTATAGGCTTAGTAGATATGATCAAAAAGAAACCCAACTAGGGCCTTGTTCACACATATCAGCTTTTTTTGGCATTTTCTGCATTTTTTAGCTGTTAAAGGGAACCTGTCACCCAAAATCACCCTTGTTAGCTGTAAATACATGTCCCTGAAGCATAACACCACAGTCCTACACATCCCTTTGTGGTGTTTTAGTTCAATATGAAAGTGCACTTTAGTCGTTTCAAAACTTACAAAATCCGTGGCAGTGGGGCGTTCCCAAGCCTTCTTGTCTATGAGGCGGTTCCCCTGTGCCGCTGTATTACGCCCTAATGGGCGTTGTTTCAAACTTTGTAGCGCGGGCACGATTCATAATATCGCGGCCGCGACGTCACGGTCATGTGATGCCGTGACGCGTCATTTCCGGGCGGACGGGGCGCTGTTGTCTGACGCGCACCGGCCGACTTCATAAAGCGATCTGCGCATGCCAGTGCGCGTTCACAGACAGAGGCAGGTGGGCAGGCTACGGTGAATCCCCCTCCCTCCCCTGTGTCACCCTCCTTCCCTGTCTCTCGCTCTCTGTCTGTGACCCCCTCCATAACTGTGCCCCCACTGCTTCACTCCAAGTAATAAAAAAAACAAAAAAAAAATGTCAATATACACTATATATATATAGATGTGGATATAATATATATAAATATATATATATATATATATATATATATATATATATATATATATATATATATATATATATACACATATATATGCATGCACACACATATAATACTGTAACACATATATGTGTGTGTAATTTTTTTTTTTTTTCACAAACATATACATTATATATATATATATATATATATATATATATAATGTATATGTGTGTGATCAGAATGACATATTTACACACACACATATATAGATCGATTATATTAGTATATATGTATATTTATATATATATATATAAATATACATATATATGTAAGTTGTACATTTTTGTGTATGTGTATTAAATATATATATATATATATATATATATATATATATATATATAATATTTATATATACATATATATGCATGCACACACATATACTACTGTAATACATATATGTGTGTGTGTGTAAATATGTATTTTTGTTCACACACATATACATATATATATATATATATATATATAATGTATATGTTTGTGAAAAAAAAAAAATTACACACACACATATATGTGTTACAGTATTATATGTGTGTGCATGCATATATATATTTATATATATATATATATATATATATATATATATATATATATATATATATATATATATTATATCCACATCTATATATATATATAGTGTATATTGACATTTTTTTTTTTGTTTTTTTTATTACTTGGAGTGAAGCAGTGGGGGCACAGTTATGGAGGGGGTCACAGACAGAGAGCGAGAGACAGGGAAGGAGGATGACACAGGGGAGGGAGGGGGATTCACCGTAGCCTGCCCACCTGCCTCTGTCTGTGAACGCGCACTGGCCAACTTCAGCGCATGCGCAGATCGCTTTATGAAGTCGGCCGGTGCGCGTCAGACAACAGCGCCCCGTCCGCCCGGAAATGACGCATCACGGCATCACATGACCGTGACGTCGCGGCCGCGATATTATGAATCGTGCCCGCGCTACAAAGTTTGAAACAACGCCCATCAGGGCGTAATACAGCGGCACAGGGGAACCGCCTCATAGACAAGAAGGCTTGGGAACGCCCCACTGCCACGGATTTAGTAAGTTTTGAAACGACTAAAGTGCACTTTCATATTGAACTAAAACACCACAAAGGGATGTGTAGGACTGTGGTGTTATGCTTCAGGGACATGTATTTACAGCTAACAAGGGTGATTTTGGGTGACAGGTTCCCTTTAAAAAAACAACAAACGCACATGCGTTAACGCATGGTGCACTTAAGTGTAGCTGCGTTTTTTAACAACACATGCGTTTTTTTCACCATTCCAAAAAACACTGCATGCAGTGTTTTTTGGGTGCTGTAAAAAAACACATGGGTTGTTTAAAAAACGCATGCGTTTTTTTGACATGGGGCCCTATGGGAAACACATGCGTTAACGCATGGCACATATAGGCACTTGCGTTAACACATATGCATATGCGTTTTTAATGAAAAAATGACTAAGTCCAAAAACTTCTCAAAACTGTTCAGAACCACAGGGAACACTATTTGGCACCCTTAGAAAAACTGATCAAACGCATTGGTATGTGTGAACAAGGCCTAAGTCCTAGATTAATAGAGAAAATTCATGAAGAGGTTAAATACTTGGACCAGAATGAATGTGTGACCTGTATAGCAATGAACCATTTGGAAAGTAGGGAAGGAAGACTGAAAGCCCCACGTTAACCTACTTTAGGCTATGTTCACACTGGGTGTTTTTGATGCGTTGATTTTTGCATGTTTATTTCATTGGTTTTAAGCAACTCATGCTAATATAAATCTTCATTTTAAAGTACCATTAGCATGAATTCCATTAAAGGGAACCTGTAAGGTAGTTTATGCCTCCGCAGCTATCACTGCCTGTACCTGCAGCTTCATAGTACTAGTGTAATCATCCCTGTCTGAGCTCAGAGTGTAATGTGAAAGGTGAAAAAAAGCATTTATACACTTACATTTCCTTATGTAATGAGGCAGTCAGTCTCGAGCTTGGAGGACAGAGACTGTTTGGCAGGTTAATAGTTAACATTTCAGCCTTATGTTAGAACATGTTGGGAGACCTGATGTGATGTCACAACTATGTGACTACAATAGGCGGAACTAAGTCCCTATAGAACATAATAAGTTTGCTGGCTTAGCTCCGCCCACTATGGTCACATGATCGTTACATCACACAGGTCCTTTAGCCATGCAAGTTAATAGTGAGTTAACTATTATCCTTCCAGACAGTCTCCCTCCTCCAAGGTGAGGACTGAAATGTAAGTGTATAAATGCTTTTTTTTACCTATAACATTACACTATGAGCTCAGTCAGGGATGATTAGAATAATATTATAAAGCTACAGGTGCAGATAGTGATAGCTGGGGAAGCATAAACCACCTGACAGATTCCATTTAAATCTACTGCGAGCATAAAATTCCAATCATATCATTTCCACAAATGAGTTTCCACAGTTTTTTGCCTTTAAAATATCCATTTTTTAGTGTTAAAATTCTCATCAGCCGTCTCCTGGGAAAGCGATTTTACGAAACGTGCGTTGAGGTCGGTGGAGAGAATGGAGATCACAGACTTCTGCTCACAAGTAAGAAACTAACTTTAAATACCTCACTTAGGTTGCTTTCACACTGGCGTTTTTGAAAAAATGTGGCAAATGCGTCAGATTTACCACATCTGCCGCATCTTCCGCATAACATCCACACTTGCGGCACACTTGCAACAACCCCATGCATTGTCTATGGGGCTTGTGGTCAGGTGCGGCAAGTGCGGTTTTGCCAATTGCAGCAGATACGGCACTTGTGGCCATGAAAAACACGCGGTCAGCAGCGTTTTTTTTGCGGCCGCAACTGCCTCATCTGCCGCAACCTCACTTGCCGCACCTGACCGCAAGCCCTATAGACAATGCATGGGGCTTGCCGCAAGTGCGCCGCAAGTGTGGCCGTTAGGTGGAAGATGCGGTAAATTCTGCTGGATCTGCCGCATTTCCAAAAAAATGCCTATCTGAAAGGGGCCTTAGAGAAAAAGGCTAAAAATATTTAGTGTATTAGCGTTGAGAGCACTTGCTTCTAGACTTTGTAGTCCTTTGACTTGCGAATAAATTTTAATTATATGTGTTTAATCTCTAATAGGATGGGCAATGACTATACAAATAATTATTTATCCCACCCTAAAACAGTACATAATACATTATGAATATCTCTATACCTATTTAAAAAAAATAA
Source organism: Allobates femoralis (assembly GCA_033576535.1). Taxonomy (NCBI): domain Eukaryota; kingdom Metazoa; phylum Chordata; class Amphibia; order Anura; family Aromobatidae; genus Allobates; species Allobates femoralis. The sequence goes on from JARQOC010000002.1 coordinate 515,449,170, forward strand.
TAGTGAAGTATGTGTTTGTGTTGTGAAGTTGTGCTTAAAGGTTTACATACCCCCGGCATGTATTTTGCTTTCTTGGTCTTTTTTCAGAGAATATGAATGATAACACAATAACTTTTTTCCACTCATGGTTAGTGCTTGGGTGAAGCCATTTATTGGCAAACTACTGTGTTTTCTCCTTTTAAATCATAATGATAACCAAAAACATCCAAATGGCCCTGATCAAAAATTCACATATCCCAGTTCTTAATACCATGTATTACCCCCTCTAACATCAATGACAGCTTGAAGTCTTTTGTGGTAGTTGTGGATGAGGCTTTATTTTCTCAGATGGTAAAGCTGCCCATTCTTTTTGGCAAAAAGCCTCCAGTTCCTGGGCTTTTTGCATGTTCATTTTTCCATTTCTTTCCCCATACATACAGTTTATATCTTTGCAGCTCTTCTTATTTATATATGTAGTGAAAATATTTTAGAGAATTTCGATGATAAAATTGGATATTTTAAAGGCAAAAAAAATTTGTGGAAACTCATTTGTGGAAATTTTCACAGTGCCAGCAAAAACCGTTGAGATTTCAGAAATCTCATGCACACAGAGACACATACCTGCTTTTTCTTCCTAACTGAAATGGAACACAGCTTGACATTTTCAAAATAGGCAGCATGTCAATTCTTGCAGTACTTTGGCTGGGGTCAGACTTGGTTATGGACCCACATTTCCAGGAATTGCTAATACCGGACAGCGTTAACGGCAAGCACTGCCTGGAAACGTGGGTCCATAGAAACCCTGTGTTTATCTTAGTAGCAGCCGCACACAGAGCTGCATGACGGCCACTTTTCAGGAGCATACAAAAAAACGCTGCAGGCAGCGTTTCCTGTGTGCGGAGGAAGAGCAGCCACCCTGCAGCTCTGTGTGTGGCTGCTACTAAGATAAACACAGGGTTTCTATGGACTCACGTTTCCAGGCAGCACTTGCCATTAACGCTGTCCGGTATTAGCGATTCCAGGAAATATGGGTCCATAACCAAGTCTGACCCCAGCCTTTGGCTGCTATTTCACTATAAGCAATGAAGTGTGAAAATATGCATAGCTGCATGTTTGTTGCATTTTTGCTGAATTTTTGGCACAAAATTCAACAAAAATGCCAAAAATGCAGCAACAAACACAGTGTAGAGACCAAGTTTTGCTGCAAAAAAAATGCAGCAAAAATGCCCTGTGTGAACATGACTTTAGTTGCTTCCACAGTGGAAATATATGGTGTACCATTAGGGATATATATAGTAATAACTAATGAATGAAAACACATGCAGGCATGTGTATGATAATGTAGTTAGGCATAACCTATGAAGCTAAAGATAATAATCATTGAGGATAATGATAACTCATCATAGAGGATACCTGAGTAGATTTCCAAAGTGGACTGTGTCTGTAACACTGGACCACACTTCTAATAATTATATAAGTCAATACACTAAGATTAATAGAGGCAGAACTGGGGATCCCCAAATGTGCATGCGTCACAATAGAAAACACCTCCATAGCGATAACATTTGTCAAAGAGGACCTGTCACCCCCTGCTGCATGGAAAACTAAATGCAGCACTGAATGCAGCATGTCTGCTGCATTCAGGGAAGAAGTCCCCCATGTCACTAGCTCCCCTGCAAGATTTAAAGAAGACTTTACAAACTTAACAGATAAGATGTGTCATGCTTCTGGAGGAAGGCGCCCTAAAGTGGACCCACTGGGCTGTTGCACCAAACTCCCCTGGGTGAGCTGGTCCTATTGGATCCAACCCCTATACAGGGATTTTCCAAGGACAATCTGTCGTCGGTCCGCGCTGCCACAACTAACTCAAATCCAAAGTTCACTCTGTACATTTATTGGATCCATCCAACGTGTTTCGGAGCCTGCTATGCTCCTTCACCAGGGAGTGTATAAACTCCCTGATGAAGGAGCATAGCAGGCTCCGAAACGCGTTGGATGGATCTAATAAATGTACAGAGTGAACTTTGGATTTGAGTTATTTGTGGCAGCGCGGACCGACGACACATTGTCCCTGGAAAATTCTGGAATATGACCACATAGCACGTGGAGGTGTGGGTCCAGCAGCAGCTGGAAGAATAACCACTAGTAAGATAGCACAAGGAGGGCCTGAATAACAGCCAAATATGCACAAGGCAACTAACACAATAATCAAGCACCTCCCAGCAGTGGAGGCGGCCTGATATACCATAGGATGGACAGCTATTGATCAAGGAGAGTGTCAGGCTGAGCCGTGCTGGCCCCTAGAATCACAGGGGAGGAGCGCCGAATGCACCACTTATTACAATGTCTAGAGTAGTGTTCTGGTGTGCGAACCCCGGTGACCAGCAGACAGGAAGGTGACCCTGCGACGACTCCGAGACACTGCACGCCTGGGCGCCGGATGCCCACCCGGTGGAGCAGGGGAGAACGCAGCATCAGGGAAGGTGAGCGGGGGAACGATGCCAGGGGACCTAACAAGAGGTCTCCTGGGTTGGATCTGAATAAATAAGAGGTTCTCGCTGCTGGCACAGTCCTCCCTCCTTTTCCTTGTTTGTTCCGTGCCCTCCATGTATCCACTGCCACCTCCTGTTCTGCTGGGTCTGTCCTCCTATTCTCCTGCTCTTTGTCAATCACGCTGCAGCACAGCTCTTGGTATGAGTGGTTTGCATGACGTCATCACCAGATTCCCGCCCTGCTGTTTGAATAAAGCACATACAGGACAGGTTCTGCTGCTGATGTCATGCAAGCCGCTCACACCAAGAGCTGTTCGGCAGCATGATTGACAGAGAGCTTGAGAAGAGGAGGGCAGACCCAGCAGAAAAGGAGGCAGCGGCAAACACATAGAGTGGGCGGAACAAACAAGGAGAAGGCGGGAGGACTGTGTCAGGGGCAAAGACCTCTTATTCAGACCCAACCCAGACCTCTTATCTATAAAGTTTATAAAGTCTTTTTAAAGCTTACAGAGGGGGCTAAATACATGGGGGACCCCTTTCCTGAATGCAGCAGGCATGCTGCATTCAGTGCTGCATTTAGTTTGCCATGAACCAGGGGGGTGACAGGTCCTCTTTAAGCAAGACACACTACAAGCATGCATTCAGTGGTGGAACACAGAGCTAAAAAGGTGATAGGCAAGAATATAACCAATCATAGATTTGCGAAAATATCATACTGGGTGGAAGATAAATGAGAGGATATATAATCCAAAATATTATCTCTCATCAAAAAAAGTATGAGTTTGTTATCAAAGAGGATTATATGCAAGGAAAGTATTAAATAAATCAAAGTATAGAGCATATACACTTTTTACACGTGATGGAAAATAAAAAAAAATAATGAATAAAAATAAATAAAATATTATAAAAAGTATTGAACACGTCACCAACTTTCTAAGTAAATATATTTCTAAAAGTGCTATTGACATGAATTTCTCATTAGATGTTGGTAACCATGAATCAAACGAAAGATGTCAATAAATTAAGTTATATGTAATAATGAGAAACAACTCAGTGAAAAAGTACTGAACACGTGAAGAAAAGTTAGAAAACGCAATTGAAAGTCATGACACCATTTGAAATCTATCAGTAATTTGAAAGCAATCCTGCCATTTAGTGAAAAAGCTGGTTCAACTGATGGCCTATTAAAAGGTTTCTTATTACCAAGGTGCTACAGAAGAAACATCTTATGATAGGTAAAACCAATGAGTTGTCTCAAAACCTTCACAACTTTATTGCAAAATAAACTGATTGTATTGGTTATAGAAGAATTTCTAAACTACTAAGGATTCCCATGCTGTGAGCGGAGTTAGGGCCAGAATGGGGAATTAGAAAGAACAAAATTTCACCATAAACTGATTACGACAAGGTGCTCCCTGTAACATTTAAAGAGGACCTGTCACCAAACCAGACATGGTGATCTAATTACAGCACTGGATGCAGCATGTCTGCAGCATCCAGGCAATGGGTCCCCCAGCACTTGAGCAGCCCTGTACCTCGAGATAATACAGTTAGAAAACTTACATGCTCCAGCCACTAAGGAGGTGGCTAGGGGCTGCAGCCAAGGGCAGATTCACACCCCCTGCATGTGTAATCTGCACACCGCTGCCAATCATTCTCTCCCTGTCTGCAGCATTTAAACTGAGTTTTTTTTCTCTCTCCCAAAAAGTCTGTTAGCCCCGCCCCTGGGGGGCGGGGCTAAACAGGAGAGAAAAAAAAACTGTTTAAATGGTGCAGAAGAGGGAGAGAATGATTGGCAGCAGTGGGCAGATTACACATGCAGGGGGTGTGAATCTGCCCTTGGCTGCAGCCCCTAGCCACCTCCTTAGTGGCTGGAGCATGTAAGTTTTCTAAGTGTATTATCTCGGGGTACAGGGCTGCTCAAGTGCTGGTGGACCCCTTGCCTGCATGCTGCAGACATGCTGCATCCAGTGCTGTAATTAGATCACCATGCCTGGTTTGTTGACAGGTCCTCTTTAAGACAGAGGGGGAAAATAATTATCAGAAGAGTTGTCCAAGAGATAAGAACCCCCTGTGGGCAACTACAGAAAGACCTGGAATCAGCTAGTACAAATGTTTCAAAGAATACAATAAGTATTGCATTCAACCTCCATGGCCTGTATGCAAACTCACCATGAAAGACTACATTACTGAACAAAAAGCATATTTAATAGCGTTTACAGTTTGCTCACCAACATGTACACAAGCTTGTTAAATACTGGGAAAATACTGGGAAAAGAGTTTGATCACATGAGACTAAAATTGACCTCTTTGAGACCAAAAGGCACTTAATATGAGCCCAAAAACACTATACTTACAGTTTACTTTGGAGTTGTAAACCTCAATCTATGGGACTGTTTTTAAGCATATTTCACTGGCAAACTTCATATATCGCGTATACTCGAGTGCAAGCCAAGTTTTTCAGCACAAAAATTGTGCTGAAAAGTTCCCCTCAGCTTATACTTGAGTCATACAGTTTCCTGTGGGGTGGGGAGCGGTGACCGGGGGCTGAAGGAGGCGAGGGGAGGTTGCAGAGTGAGCAGGTGGTCACGTGGGGCCACTCATTATTGTAATGAATATGCACTGCATCCCCCTGTCCATGAGCGGCAGGGGGAGCAGTGCATATTGCACTACACTAAGTGTATTCTCCCCCCTATCATAGTATCTGGCTCCCATGCTGCGGTACACATTAAAACAACAAACCATTTATACATCACCTTTCCAGTGGTGGGCATATGCCAGCATGGGGGGGCTATATACATTGAAGGGGGGCATGTGCCAGCATGGGGGGCTATATATATTGAAGAGGGGCATGTGCCAGCATGGGGGGCTATATATAATGATGGGGGGCATGTGCGAGCATGGGGAGCTATATATACTAACGGGGGGCATGTACCAGCATGTGGGTGGTTATACCCAAAGGTGGGGTGCATGTGCCAGCATGGGGGGCTATATACATTGATGGGGGCTATATGTCGTGAAGGACATTGTTGCGTGTGACACCTGTCAACGATCAAAGATCAGTCGTTGATCGCAGATTTGTGAACATGTTCACAAATCTATCGATGGTCGCCCACAGGACATGCAGCATCACTGCGTGTGACAGCGGGAGATCAGCGATCAGCGAGCTCCCAGCGCCTCACAGCAAGCACTGGGAGATGGTATCCAAGGTACACTGCGGGTAACTAAGCGCCGCGCTACACTTAGTTACCCGTTGTTTACCTTGGATACCAGCTTGCTCGCTAGTCAGGATCACTGGTGAGTCTGCCTGTGTGACAGCTCACCAGCGATCTGAACGATGTTGTTAGCGATCGCGCAGGCATTTGATCGCTAACAACATCGTTCATTAAATTGAAGCGTGGGACGTGGCCTTTATACTCAATTATATACGGTAATTAAAGGAAGGACAAATGGACAAATTTAACAAGACCATACACATGCAGTTCTAACAAACTAGTCAAATTCAGCCAACTGTTCTCTAAATCTACCTTTTTTACTAACAGTTAACACTATGTGTATAGATGTAACAAGCTTGTCATCAGGAACATCCTGGTGACAGGTAGCATCCATGATTTCAGTGGTTAAACCACCCTTTCTTCACTATCATAGTCAATGCACAATCAAAGAAGCTGGCTTAGGTAATGAAAAAACAAAATCCAGCTAACACATGATGATGTGCCAATTTACTAAGGAAAATAACTGAGCATAATTGCATCTTTTCAATAAAAAATGTATTCGCACATTTTTAACCAACATTTTTGGTAAGTGGACAACTCCTTTGAGCAGAGGTTCTCCATTGTAAAGTGGCATATTTTCTAGCACCAAATATTTAAGATTCTTATAGTGTAATTGTCATTAAGTTTTATAGCCTATAAAGTAAATAAACAAGATAAATGTATACGCAGATATCAAACCTACAACATGCACCATATTTATAAGGTTACTAAAAATGTATTTAGATCAGTTTTATAAATGCAATGACAATTATTCTTAAAATAAAAACAAACTTTAGAGAAATCATTAGAATAAATTTTAAGCGTATGGCCCTGATTCATCAAGATGGGTGATTTTCATGTGGTAGAGGCCAGGGTCACACATGGCAGCCGTTTTTGCCTTAGATACGTTTTTGGGATAATTTTTGTCATTTTTTTTTTCCCAAAAAGTCCAAAAACGCATATGCGTTAATGCATTTGTGTTTGCGTTTTTCAAAAACACATACATTTTTTTAACATGTGGCCCTATGGGAAATGCATGCGTTAACGCATGGTACATATAGGCACCATGCGTTAATGCATATGCGGTTTTGGTGAAAAAATGACTAAGTCCAAAAAACAGCAAGTAAACACAATTGGCACCCTAAATTTAACGGATCCGTTTTTCTAAAGCCTCAAAAAAGCGGATTTGCATGTGTGACCTGGTCAGAGTGAGACACTACTGATTCATGAAGATGTGCACCCTTCTTCATAAAGCTGGATTATCTGATGAATGTCATGTTCTTCTGTTCACTATGCCAGACATCTTCTGTCAGGGGCTGGATAGAAATTTCTGGCTTCCAGAACGTGAGCTCCTTATCAATTAGGTGATCTGTTGTGTCATGCTTCCACCACACTCTGTTCTACCACAGATTTGCCCATTTCGACGGACCTGATAGAAATTGGCATGAAAGTTCCAAAAGTCATAAAATGTGGATGCAACTCTGAGGCAGTTACAGTCTCATGAAGATGGATGATTTCAACCTAAACTAACATCATTATTATTACCTATAAGCTGTGGTTATACAAAGAAAATACAGTAGTTAAAACAACTTATTACCTATTCATTCTTTGTTGTTGCCTCTAGAGCTGGCTTGGCCTTGATGCATAGAGGTTTAGGCCATGACAGACATGTTGGCCAAAAGTGAAGAGTATGGTAGGAGACTAGAAAGACAGTGGGGAACAAGCAAGAAGCTGGAAGGACAAGTGACAGGTTAGGTGAGTATACTTTTTAATTGTTTTGAACTGCTTCGCATCGCATATGAATCCTGGAAAATGGCAGAAGGCTGACCTCCATTTTTCTAGATTTGCTACAAATAAAATAACACAAATTTGCACTTACTGGAAATCTCAAATTGTGGAAAATTCAAAATGGATTGGCTTAGTTTAGAGTTATAGATAAGTGAACAAATTCAAGTTGAATTGATTTCTACTCGAATGTTACAAAAATAATTTTCACCAATATGTGGCTATTTGTAATTCACTTCTGCCTGATTCTGTTTGCAGTGTGCACTTAAAATTGCTCATATTTCCTTCTTCTCTTTTCTATTAGGTCTATGACATCACATGATTTAAAAGAAACTATCTGAATCCTTCTGAGGGTGCTTTCTCATCTGCGGTATTTGCAATTCCGGCAGATCAAGCAAACGTGAACTTTTGAACTTGAGGTTTGCCTGATCTGCCGTTTTGCAGATCTGGCAGAATTCTGCCTTTTTTACAAAAAACAGATGTGCCCCACTTGTGGCACATGTGCAGCAAGGTTGCTTTTCTGCTAATGCATTGTAAAGGGACCTCCATACATGCGTGGAGACTCACTTTTCCCTCACAATCCCACACTTCTGGCACTTCCGGCACTGGATGAAAACTGCAAGCCTCCACACATGTCCGGAGGTTCCTTGCTGCAAGTGTGCCACAAGTGGGGTGCATTGCGTTTTTGCATAAGTGGAGAATTTCTGCTGGATTTGCAAAAATGCAGATGTGAAAGCACCCTAAGCTAAATGTAGAAAGAGGATGTCTCATTTCCCTGAATGAGTCATCCCTATGTTCAACTCTTGACCTACGTCTCCTGATCTACGTCTCCTTTCTGCCAGGGACTTTGCAGTGATGACTCATGCAAGGAAATGAGACTTATTGTTTCTACATAGAGATTATAAGGAATCAGCTGGTGTGTTAATCACGTAATGTCATAGACCTAATGAAAAAGAAAAGCATTAACTAGTTATAAGGGCAAAATGAGCAATTGCAAGTGCACAGTGCTATATAGTATGATGACTGCAATATACTAACAGGATAAAAATTTTGATAGGTGTGCTGCTTTAACAAATATATTAACAAGAAGAGGGTGAATTAATAACCCATGGGTGCTTTACTAGTAACTCTGATCTATTTAAACTCAAGAGTAGAGATGAGCTAACACCTGGGAGTTTTGATTTGGTTCAGTTCGCCGAATGCCAGGGTGTTTGCCGAATTGTTGGCCAAACCGATCATCAAACCTTCTGAACCCCATTGAAATCAAAGAAAGGCAATAGAAAACAAAGGTATCCATAAGCAGGCAAACTGCTCATATTAGTGCCAGACACCAGGAAAAGAGACAACAGTCTACCTAGAGTACAAATAGTCTCATGGCATAGCATGGGTGTGTGAGACACAGTCTGTGCCAGCCTGCACACTCTTCAAAATCACTTCAAAATAGGAAGTGGCTCAAATTCACTTTAATTTCAGAGGTGAATGAAACTCAGATTGAATTGAGAGATAGATGAGTCACAGGGGAAAAGTGGCAGTGGTTTTCTACATTAAGGAAAAATAGGAGGAGAAAATGGAGAATCAGTGACAGGTGTAGGTATGCAAGTGTATAAACATAGAAAGACAAGGATCCAGCTTCCGGTTCAAGTGAAATGTATTGACAAGTTAAGTAGTTCCATAAAAAAAGTGGCTTGACAAAGGACGCACCTTGTGTCAGAAACGCGTCGCCATGGTACACCACATCAGCTGACATCTCCGGGCTCTCTGAGTAAGTCTGTATGCACCTTTTTATTTTTTGTTATAAATGAAAATGTTTTTATGGAACCAATTAATTTGTGAATAAATTTCACATGAACAAGAAGCTGGATCCTCGTCGTTCTATGTAGATGTCTAGCATTGCCTGTGTGCTGATCCGTGCATGCCGAACCTGTGTGGGTGAGCTGATTACTACATATCACTCATAGAACTCTGCTGAAGTACTGCAACACACAGCAAAGAGACCGCTTACAAGAGCCCCCACATTTCCAAACATTAACGTCAGACGACAATAAAGTGGTACTACTCATATTTTATATTTTGTATTGGGGCACATTAGAAGTAACGCTGGAGGCATGAGCCCAGCATTTCAAGGTTTAGTATTTAGGAAGTGGTCTACAAGTGTCATGAGCAGGTACTGTGCTCAGAGATCCCTGCTCAAGGATTGCATGAAACAGCAGAGATACTCTAACAAGAGTCCCAACTTTTCCAAAATTAAGTGTGACACCACAGCAAAGTGGTATGTATCCATTAAAACATAATGTGTTGGGCCACAATATCAGCAAGGCTGGAGGTCTGGTCACAGCATTTCAAGGTAGAGTATTTAGGAAGTGGCACACAAGTGTCATGAACAGTTATTGTGCTCAGGGAGCCCCGCTCAAGGAATGCAAAACACAGCAAGGGGACCCAAAGAAGAGTCCCCACTTTTCAAAAAATTAGGCACACTGTTGGAATATGTTTAGTATAACAACTTCATTCCTGTCTATGAGTGTTTAGTTGCTAGATTTGCATGCTGTTTATAAAGTAAAAAAAAATATCTCCCAGAGGCTCACAAAGGAAGACCATATGACTGTCTGTCAGTTTCCTGTGTCTGTGTATGAGAGAAGAAGCAGCCTGCTGCAGATGCTGCACAGATAGAGACACACAAATTATCTATTCCTGGTCTAAGCTTATCATATATTGCTCCTGAATGCTCCTGAATAAACAAGCTCTACTGTCCCACGCTTAGAGAGAATTGTGAGTAATCTGCTGCCAACACACAGCCATCACTACAGTGGTAACAATTGCCCCAGCGTTTAAAAATTGTAATGTGGAGCTTAATTCAGGACACTGAAAAGTGCACCAATGCCTACTCTTCCCATTCTGACACTGGGGTGGAGAAGTCCTTGGAGGTCCCTGACTTGTTCTTTTTGATAAACGTTAGGTGATCTACACTGTCAGTAGACAGCATTATGCCCTTATCCATCAGGACACTACCAGCACCACTGAAGACATGTCCTGACAGAACGCTAACTGCTGGGCATGACAAAATCTCCAAGGCATGAGTGGTGGGCTCAGGCCACTTTTCCAGTTTTGAAGCCCAAATTGCACAAGGGTCCAGTCGCACAGTCATGGCATCGATTTTGAGTTGTAGATACTCCTGCACCATCCTCTCTGGGTGTTGACTTTGTGTCAGACTTGTCCTTTCTTCTGGCGTTGCAAAGCATGGTCTAAAAAAATGGTCAAATTACTCACAAAAATTGCTGGTAACAGATACACTGCTGCTGGTAACATTTCTGTGTTGATGATTCAACGTTCTTTGGGTTAAAGTATAGAACTGAGATGTGCACTATGTCCACTACTGGAGTTTATGTAGAAAAGCAATACTCAGATTGTGTAAAAGCTTCTTTTGATACTTCTGCATGCGTGCATCCCATTCAAAGGTGGGAAGCCATTGGGAAAATTTACTTTTGTACCGGGATCTAACAGTGTGGCTCAGTAGTTTGCATTACTTGAAATCCTAACAATCCGTGGATCATGCTGCAGATAGTGCAGCAACAATACACTCAAGTATCTTGCGCATCCACGAGGCCCAAGTCCTTGTGTTCGTGGCGGCGGGGTAACATTCCCGCTTGCTTCATCTTCCCTCTCCCGCCATCCTTGCACAACAGAAATATGACAAAAATCTCCCACATCTTATGAATCTTCCTTGAACATTGCCCTTTTCTCCTCCATTTCTTCTTCACCTCCTGCACCTTCATCAACTGTTTGGTTGCTACCATGAACCCTCATCAATCCCTCTCCCCTCACATGCCACCTTCCTTTGTGCTGGCAACAGTCAGGAACTTTCAGATCTTGTTATCCCTTCTGCATATGCCTCTTTCTCTACTTCCTCCTCCTGTTCCTCTTGGCCCACCACCTGACTCCACATGCTGGTCAAAGTGTGCTCCAGCATGTAGATGACCTGAATAGTCATGCTGATAATGGCATTGGTGGCACCAAACATTTTAGTCACTATTTCAAAACTGTGCAGAAGAGTGCAGAGGTCATGGATTTGTGACCACTCCAGCAGTGTGAATTGCCCCACCTCAGGATTGCATTGGCCAAGGCTATACTTCATATGACATAGTGAACCAGTGCTTGTTGTTGCTGCCACAGTCACTGCAACATGTGCAGAGTGGAACTTCATCGCATCGGCAAATAGTATTACAGGCGGTTAACCGGCATGACAAAAGACTTAGGTAGCAATGTAAGTCGTTGAGCCGCGGGGTGCAAACAGCGCATGTGAGCACACAACAACTGTGTCCTCTGCAGCAGAACACAACTTTTTCTCACCTTGCCATATTGATGGATCTGATTTACATCACATGATTTACGGTATTTACTATAGTCTTCCTGTGTCTTGTTGTGTATATGTGTTTTCCTAATGTGGTGATAAACTATGCCTGATTTGGAAGTTGGTGATAAACAATGCCTGATGAAGAAACAAGAGTAGTCCCATAAGCTTTCAATTTATTAACATATTTAAGCCATTATAGGTATACAGTAAACTATACTCTCAATTTTCTAATATTCTTCTATCTACTTGCTAACACAGTACAAATATATATTTTTCTTGTAACAAAATAAGGGCACCAGAACATACCACCTATCCAAGGAACTAAAGACACTTCTAGAGAAACTTGCACAATTAAAAAAAAAACATTTTTTATTATCCAAATGCAAAAAAAAAAAAATTCTAATAACCAAGCTTGCAGATCGAATTTTACATACCTACATATAAAACATTTAACACTCAGAAAGCACACAACAATTATTAGATCATTAATACTACAAACTACAGATCTTTCTGATCCATAGCAAGGAGAATAAACTATATATTTGCACCTGAATTAAGGACTCAGTTCAATCTCAATGTGAAGCCAAAACCTGACAATATCAGCATTTACTCCATTCCAGATACAGAAGCTTCTGGGACATCAATGCTTTAACTTATAAATCCAACAAAATGAAACTTAATGCACTTTCTAGAGGAGTTTAATTTTGTCCTTCTATAACCCTGAATAAAATGGAGCTCTGAAGTGATACTGTATGGAAAATGATAAGAATCAGAACTCACCCTGGTTGAAAGAAATTGGATCTTGACTGTAAAAAAAAGGTTAGACTGGAAATCTCAACCTGGAATAACCCTTGTTTGTACAAGTTGCAGATTTCTTCAGACATTTGGTAGAATCCACAATCCTTTGCACCAACAAAAGGAAATTATCCAAAATTACTTCCTATGAGAGGAGGGCAATGCAATCTATGGAAAACAATGAAGAAATCATCATTAAACCTACAGACCAGTGGGGTGCAATAGACATGATGATCACATCAAACTACATGACGGAAGCGGAAAATGGATGGACACACTATTCTAAACAAAGTTGGAAAACTTGTTATTTTGTCTACAAGACAGATTTATAAGAGCTGATGACAGTGAGTGAAAGAATAGGGACATTTGGCATGATTCAGGATAGAAACACAAATCTGGAAATCCAGGAAGACAAATCATTTCATGTGTGGGCATTTTAACAGAGCACATTTCTGGATAAGTAGAAGGTGTTCTTAAACCCTTGATAAGGGATACACTAAGCTACTTTCAACACACAACGTACCTATTGAATAATCCAGTAGCAATAGTTTACCAAAAAGAATCATCCTAGCCACTATAGATGATGAATCTTTGTATTCTAATATCTCTCACTAGGATTGATTTCATGGTCGAAAGATTTTCATAGAAAATACATGATTCTGATTCTTTGGTGCAATTTAAGAAATTCGTCCTCACCTGTAATTATTTTACATTGAAAAGCAACACATATTTACAGCAACCTTGCACAACAATTGGAAGTAAAATTGCACTATAATCTGACGCCTACTCTCTGTTTGCAGAGATATAGTAAATGGTATGCACACTATGGTGGGTTGTTGAAGTGCTAGTGAAGGGGTTGTATAGGCCCAAGTCCACATATAAGAGATAAACATTGTGCACTCAGATGTATTTTGCAAAGTGAAGGGTTTCTTGTAGTGATTCACAAACGACAAGAATGTGACTTGGCAAGAGGTTTCGACCACAACGTAGTGGCCTTTGTCACAGAGTCGCTAGAAATAATGTGTCACCTTAGATTACTTTGGCAAGTAGGGAGGAAATAAAGTATTAATCTTTGCAAAGACTGAGAATATCACCATAATGAATAAATCAGGTAGAGTCCCATCTTACTGTTTGTGTCCGTTTATGGACACCACATCCCACCACAGCCATAACACAGGTGCGCAGGCACAGCAGCAGCTCCAGAATGCTGCATACCCTATAATTACCTCCTGAACATACCTCAACTTGTTGAGTTCACCTAAGGATACTGAGAAAGGGCTATATAACTGAGGTCCTCCATAAACAGACACAAACAGTGAGATGGGACTCTACCTGATCTATTCACTATAGTGATATTCTCAGTCTCTGCAGAGATATATATACCTAATTTCCTCCCTTCTTCCCAAAGAAGTAATCCAAGGCAACGCACTATTTCTAGCGAATCTGTAATAAAGACCACAACGTTGTGGCCGAAACATCCTGCCAAATCGCATTCTTGAAGTTCAAACAGTAATGGTGTCAGTGGTCCGCGCTGCTGCTTCAAACAGAGTACTCTAAAAGCATTGCTTTCTCCATCTCCGTCTTTATTCCTCCATACAAACCAACGCGTTTTGGTGCTACGCTGGCACCTTCCTCAGGGTACCCTTCCTCAGTGTAGGCGTTTGCCTACACTGTGCTGGCGCACGTGCAAGCGCAAGTGCATTCACAGCCCATAGGCGCATAGATGTAGAGCCCTTGCACTTGCTTGCACTCATGCTGCCATTTCCTGCTATGGGTGAGCACAGGTAACTGCAGGAGCCCAAAACCCGGAAGCGCAAGTGTGACAGGGCTGGTGTCACAGCGCATGTGCTTGTCCAGATGCACCGGGAAACTTCACATTATGCATTTCCGGGTGCAGCTGGACAGGTGCATGTGCTGTGGCACCGTCCCTGTCACACTTGCACTTCCGGGTTTAGGGCTCCTTCAGTCGGCTCGCCCATAGTAGGTAATGGCGGCATGAGCGCAAGCGAGCGCAAGTGCTCTGCATCTATGCGCCTATGCACTTGCCTGCACTGGGCTGTAAATGCGCTTGCCCTTGCGCCAGCGCAGGGCAGACAAACGCAGGGGCACGTAGATGTGAACTAGGCCTCAGAGATTTTTATTCCCGCTTTCCAGTGCATCACATGATACAATTAATTATATCATTCAGATGTACCACTCATCCCACAAAAAACAAGCCCTGATATGGCTGTAGGAAAATAAAATGGTTATGACTCTTGAACAAAGGAGAGAAAAAAATAAATTGCAAAGATGGGAAATTGCAAGGAATGAGTTCATATGTACACTAAAAAAATTATTTTGGTATACAAGTATTCATCAGAACAAGAAATAAAGATTTGAGAGCTACACCTAAGGTTCCATTTACATAAGACAATTTCACACATACCTAAAGGTGCCGTTACATGACGCAATATTGCATAAAAGTCACATGGTGTGGTCAATTGCAATTGATATCGTGAGTGCGTCGTGTCGTGTAACAGGGCGATGCGACTGCAATTTATCGCTGAATCGACATTGCCTGATTTATGTGCAGACAATTAAATCAGGCAATGTTGCATAAGCGATGTGGTAGGATCGCTCAGTGTGACACCGCAATTGCGATGATGAAAGCAACTTCCCCTATTCATTACATTGATAAATATCGCTCGCTGGGTTGCTCATACCCAGCAAACGAATGCTGCTTTCACCATCCTACTTGCGTTGCCTATGATATGAAGGCAATCTTGGAAAAGTGCCAAAACCGTGTGCGCTCCTATGAAATTGTAGGCGATATCGAATCGATATTGCGTCGTGTAACGGTACCTTAAGAAAAAATATATTTTGTTGTATGGAGAAAGTCAAATAATGTAAACTCTAAGCTCTGTTCTCAGTTATATGTGCACACATATTTATTAAAATAATAACTAATTTAGTTTGTTGCTTAGAATTATTCGACCTAAACAATACTTTTAAGCCTTGCTGCGACAAGAAATAAACATAACTCCCTCTAAAACCTTCAAACCATTTCTATTCCTAAGCCACACTTATTCACCTTTTCCAAATCACGATTTTTATATTTCCATTTACTTCCATGCACACAGCAGAACGCAGGCGGCTGGATTATATGAAAGTAAATGGCTACAGAGGGAGTTTTCTTACTAATGGATGTTCTCTTGACCTCTCCGGGTTAGAGTAGAAGAACATAGTCTTGTAATTTGTAAACACATTATGCAAAGAAAAAAAGAAATAACAATAATACCATCAGTCAAGTGTAGTAAACAGCCAATAAATAGCTTATCATATGTAGTTATTTATAATGTAAATTTCAGTATATCCATATATATTTAGAAGAAAATATATGATGAAACACAAAATTATCTTCAGTATGTGGTATAACTTTACTGTGTTTTGTTGTGTGCTAAATGCACAATATTCTCCTAGCTAGCACTTATAGAAGGTGTTCCTTATAACATACAGCTTGAATTGGTGCTACAAATCAACATGAGATCCAGCAAAATGGAACATGTCACAGCAGGCTAGTGCACTAAATGCAACAATACATAATGGCCGGCCACGTGACCTTTTTCTACTGCCTTTTTTTTTTCAAATGTTAAGAGAAAAGGACACAAAAGGGAAGGTGGGGGGTCTGCAAAGAGAGTATGGACAGATTCCCTTATTGTTAATTAACTACCTTAGCAGGATATAGCTGTTATGCACAGTCTAATCCTCTTGTCCCTCACATTTTTTTCCATTAGTGCCATGTACAAGTAGGGTCCTTGTAACTGCTGCAGGAGTTGCTCCTTACACATTTACAAGGTTCATTCATTTTTTTTAACTGTCTTATACCTTAAATTTAACATTTCATAATTTTAAATTAAATTATAGTCACATATAGAAGAATCATAAATTTATATTGATGCGCATAAAATATATTTTGTTCATTTTATTTTACAAAAAGTGCCAACAGATAAAATGGTCTTGTATACGCATTCATTTTTATGTAACTTTTTTACTTCTAGTGCCGGAACTGCTTTCCATTAGGAGCAGAGGATGCTGGGAGATATGCCTAGATAATGGTTACTAAAAAAGCCATTTTGCATTCTTCAGCTCCTACTGTATACACTGTTTAAGTTATAGGTGAAACTATGGAAAAAACGATATAAGTAGCTTCCAACTAGCTTACATGCTCAAAAAAATTGAGCATCAAAATTGATGATATGTTAAAAGATCTAGTGTTCTAAATAGAACTGGATTAAATTGACTGTATACTGGATGTGTAGTGACCCAGAGTATGCCATGTGTTTTATAATGTTGTGTATTGTAAGGCCCCTTTCACACTGGTGCTTTTGTCCAGATCCGGACAAAAAACAGATCTGCCGCATGTGCCGCCTAACGTCCGCACTTGCGGTACACCTGTGGCACACTTGTGACAAGCCTCATGCATTATCTAAGGGGCTTGCAGCAGGTGCGGCAAGTGTGCTATAAGCGCGGTTCCTGCACTTGCAGCAGTTACGGCCGTGAAAACAAATTCTGCTGACCGCGTTTTTTTTCATGGTCTCAACTGCCGCAAGTGCCGGATCGAGGCAATACCGCACTTGCTGCACTTGTCACAAGCCCCATAGACAATGCATGGGGATCGTCGCAAGTGCGGCGGTTAGGCAGCAGATGCGGCAGATGTGTTAAATATTCTGGATCTGCCACAATTTGAAAAAAACGTCAGTGTGAAAAAGGGGCCTAACTCCTACACATTAGCTCTGAGAGATGCAGCATGTCTAATCCCACGCTGCCCTCTGCTGGCCTTTCTGAAAACTACAATTTCCTTACATGGTCAAAGGTCACTTAGCAACAGTTAGGAGTTTTCTGGCAGTCGAGTGTAGCTACTGGAGATGTAGGTGTGAGGACACAATTGTGACGATGCGAGCTCTAGGTTTTTAGGAAAAACAACATCACCTGTTCTCTCCTGTCCTCTGGTGATTACTAGCGGTAAAGAATAGAAAGGTTATATTTTATACAGGGAACTTTATACAGCCCCCCATTGCTAAGAAACTCTCAGAGATAAAAAAGAGGGAGAGTTAATTAAATGTACACTGTTAACTTTGCATTGAATAGGGAGTAACAGTTCTTAATCGTTCAATAAACCTATGGCGTCAATGTTTCTTATGGGACTACAACCACCTCTGCTACTACCCCATAGCTGGACTAAGAAACTACACCCCCCAATCCTCCTAGTTATCCACTCTGTGGATTGCAGGAGCCATCAGAGACACGGTGACAGGATTCAGCTCCGATTTCCCAGGCCCTGCAAACCTGATAGAGGTTGCGGCAGTAGTAGTAATAAACTTGTCCTCTTTTTACTTTACTAAGGTTTGGGGTCTAACAAAATAACCCTTTATGCAAAATACAATGACTGCGAGTAGCTACTCGAAAAATTAGCAGAACATGTAAATTTAGTGAGGGATACTCAAATGTTAGCCCCAGACAGTTAAGTCAGATTTTTGCATGTAGTAAAATAGACACCACAAGTTTCTACAAAATATCTTTATTATTCTTTAATAAATTATATCAATCTGAAATGAGATACTCAGTGATATATGAGGCTTTGGAGCTTACTACTAATAGAGATGTCACTATGTGCAAATGATAAAACGGGTGTCCTCATGTGCAGCACCTCTGGAAAATATAGCTACACCCATGTTCGTTGTATGAATACTTAAAAGAAAACTGTCAACAGATTTCACAATATAAAATGCATACTTTATTAAATACGTCTCATAGATCTCATTCTTACTTTGGAAATCCACATGAGAATGGCTTCATACATATTTCCCTGCCTAATATAATAAGGAGCATTTTAAAACCCCTCCTTTATTTGAGGACTATACAAACATGAATTGTGAAAGAAACTAAGAACACCAGTTTCATTAGGTTTATGAAATGTAATATATGTTATCTAATGTAATCATTAACCCCTTCGCCCCAAAGCCTTTTTTGACCCTAAAGACCAAGCCATTTTTGCAATTCTGACCAGTGTCACGTTATGAGGTAATATCTCTGGAACGCTTCAATGGATCCCAGTGATTCTGAGATTTTGTTTGTGACACATTGGAGTTCATGATAGTGGTAAATTTATGATGATAATTTTTGCATTTATTTGTTGAAAAAAAACTTAGCAAAAAAGTTGAAATTGTTTCAATGTTCCAACTTTTAATTTTTATTCTGTTAAACCAGAGAGTTATGTGACACACAATAGTTAACAAATAACATTTCCCACATGTCTACTTTACATCTGCACAATTTTGGAAACAAAATATTTTTTTGTTAGGAAGCTATAAGGGTTTAAAGTCGATCAGCATTTTCTCATATTTCCAATAAAATTTACAAAGGCACTTTGTTTAGTGACCATATCATATTGACATGAATTTGAGGGGCCGATGTGACAGAAAACACTCAAAAGTCACTCTATTACAAAAACAGCATCCCTCAAGTTGCTCAAAACCACATTCAAGAGTATTACTAACCCTTCAGGTGCTTCACAGGAACTCAAGAAAAATGTTATTTTAGCCTTATATATTGCATTTTTACAAGGGTAAGAGAAGAAATTGGACCCTAAAGTTTGTTATGCAAATTTTCCTGAGTATGACCTTATCCCACATGTGGTAAAAAAACCTCTGTTTGAGCTGACACCATGTCGCATTTGGAGAGCCCTTGATGTGACTAAACAGTAGAAATTCCCCACAAGTGACATCATTTTTGGAAACTAGACCTCTCAAAAAATGTATGTAGATGCATGGTGAAGATTTTAAACCCTCAGGTGCTTCATGCATTGAGCCATGAAAATAAAAAAGTCATTTCGCAAAAATGTTCTTTTAGCCTATTTTTTTCAATTTTAACAAGGGCAAGAGGATAAAACGGATACTGAAATTTGTTGGACATTTTGTCCTGAGTACACTGATACCTCATATGTGGTGGAAAACCACTGTTTGGAGCATGAGTACGTCCGAATACAGAGCATGACCAATGGTGTCTATCACACTACACAAAACTACTGAGAGGGGAAACACCTGGGGGAAAAAATACAATGGAGTGCCCTTCTCATAGGCGATGGGGAAAAGGAGACTTCATGCACTCACCTGTGGCTGTGCCCTGATCTCCCTTCTGCCCCTAAATGGGTTCTTTCACCCCGTCGCCAAGCAAGATATCTAGTCCCTCACTGTCCCTGATGTTATTCCTCAATAGGGGGATGGCTGGCGGGAGCACTAGTCCAAACCGCTGCACTAGAAACAACAAGAGGGGAAAGAAAGACAGAGTGGGAAACAACTTAACACCTGCTGCCACACTCTTAGGCAGCAGATGGCTTGCCAATGGTCAGCTTCTCCAGAAAAGCATTTTCACCTCAGGTTGCTAGGCCAGGAATGGAGTTCAATGACCAGCAAAGAATCCTGGGCCATGTGACCATATAAAGTAGATTGTAGTGATCACAAAGTAGTATATCTGGGAAGAGAACTAAGAAGCTTTGCCAGCAACAGAAACTGACAATAACTTCCACACTACTAAAGGAAACAAACACATTTTTATTGAGTCTCAATACAGAAATGAGACACAGATCCCAAACCAGTCACAAATGATGGGGTGAAATTTTGAAATGCAAATTTTGATGGAATGGTCTGTGAATATAATGTCACACTTGGAGAGTCCCTGATGTGCCTAAACAGTGGAAACCCCCCACAAGTGACCCCATTTTGGAAATTAGACCCACGAGGGATTTATTTGGATATATGGTGAGCACCTTTATTCCCAGGGGCTTCATAGATTTTTATAATGTTGGGCTGTGCAAATGAAAATATGGAGGGTAAAAGAACATTTCTGTGAAAAAAAAGGATTTTTTTCATTTTCACACAGGCAACATGATATAATGGACTCTACAATATGTTGGGTAATTTCTTTTGAGTATGCCATGTGTGGTGGTAAATAATTTTTGGGCTCACGGCCGGGCAGAAGGAAAGGAGTGATGTGGCATGTGAATTTTAGGCTATAAGCTGACACTTTGTGTTTCCTACATTTTTGCTGTAATTTTCCCACTTTTTGAAAATCCCGCTGTACCTCACCTTCCCTGCAAAGTGTATGGAAAATAAGAAGTGTTTTGCCCATGCTGCAAATTTTCCCAGAAATCGAGCTCATTTTCCTGCAGAAAAATCTGGAGGACTGTAAATTCTTTCAGCGGATTTTGCCATGATTTAGACCCATACAACTGAATGTCAATTCCAAAATACTCAGCAAATACACAGCACTGTTCAAACAGTAAGTATGTGTTGAATATTTAGTGAGGATTTTGTGCTGATGACGTGGGGCTCCACTGTATTTTTAGTCACAAGCACTGGTATAACAAGCAGGTATGGGTTGCTACCCACCCCCAGCTGCATAGTTTTACCTGGCTAGTAAAAAAAAAATGCAATAGAACCCTTTTTTTAAATTATTTCTAGAAATATTTTTTTTTAAAAGTTGGTCTTTGCCATATTTTTGGTTGCCAACCAGGTACAACTAGCCAGCTACGGGCTGCCACCTACCCCCAGCTGCCTAGTTACACTTGGCTGGCAACCAAAAATATTGCAAGTCATTTTTTAAAATTAATTTTAGAAATAATTTTTAAAAAATGACGTCTGGCATTGCCGTATTTTTGGTTGCCAGTCAGGTACAACTAGACACCTGGAGGCTGGAATCTGCAGCATGGGAAAGGCCAAGCATTCTGGCCCCTCCACACTGTGAATTGCAGCCCATAGCAACCCCAGGAAATGGTGCATTCATTGAAGTGCCATTTTCTGGCACTGTACCTGACTCTTCCAGCTGCCCTGTGGTGGTGGCAAACTTGGTAATAAAGGGGTTAATGCCAGCTTTGTATTGGCAGCTGACACTAAGCCCGAGGTTCCTAATGGCAGGCCAATGCTAGACCCGGCCATTAGGAGTAAATAGTAAATAATACACAACACAGAAAAAAATCCTTCATTTGAAACAAATCAGACAGACAACCCTCATTATCTAATTTTACACCCCAACATACCCTTCAACGATAACCCACAATGATGGTCCTTTGAAGATCAATCACTCCTGCTACATCCAGGCACTGCAGCAATGGAACAAGAGTACTCTGATGCAGTCTCTGAAGTCATACTGATTGCAGCTGCATAGTATGGCAATAATATGATTGTGTTGTACACCTGATGAAGGATTTAGCAAAAAAAAGGTTTGAGAATCTGAAAGAAGTCCCTGTTTGCCTCTGGTCTTAGCGCTCATATATCACCAATAATATTTATTTTATTTTATTAAACATTTTAAAATGGCCCTAAAACTTTCCCTGAATTTTTGGGGCCAAAACTATAACTGGAAGACCTAATGGCTGGGAACAACACCTAATCTTATGGTTAGAATTTTTCCCAGTCATCAGGTCTACCATTTTCTTTTAACCAGTAGAAATTAATGGAGCTTTAAAATATATTTTTTTAAAAGCAGGCTGGGACACCTGCAGGGTGGGAATTTTTGGAACAGTGCCAGGAACAGCAGCAACTGTGAAGTCCAGGAACTTTGCAATGTCCTTTATACATCTGTGTAAGAGAGCTTTGTATTCTTTATTCTTATTCTTATTTTTTTAATTGTATTATTTATTCTTATTATTTTTTTTTTCTTTTTTAGAGAGAGCAAACCTTTATTATTTCAGAGGGTAAGCAACGTGCAAGTCAACCTCTTTTATGCTTATTTGCTAGCAATTCATATAAAAATAACATATGTCCATTATATGCTTAACATACATGGTCTTATAGGTCTGTTCATAGTCATGAAACTATATTATGGATATTGTTCTTGAAAATGTGCAATCCTCTTATTTTATTTCCTTAAATACTTTTAAAATACAGATTTTTGTCATATGCACAAGTGTATTATATGTATAATTAATATTGGATCTGTCCGTGCATTGCAGTCCACTAGTCTTATTGAACATTACAGATGAATTGGTGGTGAGCTGAAAATAAACTTTTATTTGTGTTATTTCACCTACAAATATGTCAGGTTTCAATAATTACTCCCCCTAAACCGAAAGCTCAGGTGTTACCTGTGGCATGGGGAATGGGATCTTTAAAAATCAAGTGCCTACTGAAGCCCACCCCATGGAGGGATTAATGAGGAGGTAGGCACCAAAATTGGAGGTCAGCTGTTCTGTTTTCCAATTGGGACCAGTACAGGTAGTCAAAGAGTATGAACAGATCTTTAACAAACACCCACTAGACTTTGGGCAGGTTAGAGGGGTCAACACGATATCCCAAGCGGAGACCATCCACCCATTAAAGAGAGATTAAGGAATGTTACGGGAGATGAAGGAGGCTGGGGTTATCAGAGATAGTTGTAGACCCTGGGCAGCTCCATTAGCCCTGGTAAAGAAATAGGATGGCACAATAAGAATGTGTGTTGATTACAGGCAAATTAACCACATTACACATGAGAACGCATACCCATTACCCAGAATTGAGAAATCCTTAGCTGTCTTAAAATCTGCTAACTATTTCTCCACTTTAGATCTTACTAGTGGGTATTGGCAGGTTCCCATAGTGGAGGTGTACAGAAAGAAGACTGCATTTACAACACCGATGGGGATCTGCGAGTTCAAATCCATACCATTCGGGCTTTTCAACACACCGGGAACGTTCCAGCAGTTAATGGAGTGCTGCCTGAGACATAAAATTTTTGAAACAGCCTTGTTGTACCCGGACAACGTTATCGTCTACTCCAAGACATATGAAGACCACTTGGAACACCGGGACGAGGTGTTTGAGGCCTTGTCCAGTTTTGGCATGAAAGTAAAGCTACTCAAGTGCCACCTGTTGAAGCCCAAGGTGCAGTACCTAGGTAGCGTGGTAAGCGCCAAGGGTGTAGCCCCAGACTCAGATAAAGTCACTGTAATCAAGGGCTGGCCAAGACCCTCCACGATCAAGGAAGTATGGCAGTTCCTCGGGCTGGTAGGCTATTACAGGAGATTCATAAAGGGCTTCACCAAGATAGCAGCACCCTTACAGGACCTCTTAGTGGGCCAGTCCAAGTAGGCCAAGAATCCGAGTTCCCTGTTGGAGAGGAGTAAGAAAGAAGAAGACACCTTCACCAAGATGAAGATGGCTCTAACGGGAGACGAGGTCCTGGCCTACCCTTACTATGGCCAACCCTTTCTACTTTTCACTGATGCCAGAAACATGGGATTGGGAGCCATGTTATTACAGGTCCAAAGAGGCAGAGAATGAGTGATTGACTACGCCAGCAGGAAACTTCTTCCCACGGAGAGAAACTCTGACGACTATAGTTCCTTTAAGCTGGAGTTTCTCGCCATAGTCTGGGCAGTAACGAAGTGCTTCAAGCATTACCTGGCATCAACGAAGTTTACCATCTTTTCAGACAACAATCCGCTGGCCCACCTTGAAACAGCGAAGTGATGGATGGCCCAGCTATCCAATTTCAAGTTTACCATCAAGTACCGAGCAGGGCATAAGAATGCCAATACAGATGTGCTGTCTAGGATGCCCAACCTGAAGACCCGGAAGAGCTGGAAGAAATAGAGCTATCGGCTTTCCATCGTCATGGAGTGAACCAGTGTTCCCACTACGTAAGAAACAAGCACCATGATGTGCAGGAGGTCCCGTTCAACCCACTGCCCCACCATGGATGGGCAGACATGCAAGATAGTGACCCGGCTGTCCCCCTAGTAAAGGAGTTGCTAACACAAGCTGATTAACACCCTGGTCCAGATGCTCCACAAGAGACCCAGCACTTGTGGAAGGAGAAGGGTAAATTATTCATCTATGAAGGGAAGCTGTGTCAGAGAAGTGTCAATTCCAGAACCCATGAACTTGTTTGGCAAATATTAGTCCCTCAGAGAGATGCCTAGATGATCTTAGAAGCGTACTATGATGGAGCAGGCCACTTCGAGTGGAAGAATCTGGAAGTTCTGCTGCGTGAACGCTTTACTGGGCAGGCATGAAGAAAACGAGATGGGCTTGTGAGTGTGAACCATGCAACCTGAGGATGAAAGACCGTGAAAGCCAGAGGGCTCCCCTACAGCTCATAGATACCAGCCAACTACTTGAACTGGTAGCCTTGGACCACATGAAGCTAACCCCGAGTAAGTCAGGCTATGGCTACGCTCTCACCATAGTAGACCACTACTCCAGTCATGCCAGTGAAGGACTAAATGGCTAAGACAGCAGCCAGAGCATTTCAACAACACTTTTGTCAACCACACGGTTACCCTGAAAGAGTGCTTACCAACCAAGCCCAGCCTTTGAAGCAGAAGTGTTCCAGGAGTTCTTTAACCTGTACAGCTTCAAGAAAATCAGGACAACGCCGTACCATCTCCAGACCAACAGGTTGTGTGAAATGATGAACTAGGTAGTGATAGACCTGCTGAAGACCCTGTCTCTTGAAGAGAGAAGTCAATGGCCAGATAAGTTGCGGATCTGGTAGACTTGTATAACAATATACTGGTGAATTCCACCAATTACACACTAGCCTACCATATGAGAGTGAGGCCTGGCAAGTTACTCATTGACATAAACATGGCAGCCTTAATGCCTGAGGTGACAGCACCAGAAGCTGAGTGGGATACAGAGCAACAACAGCAGTATCACCAAGATTCAAGAGTGCATAGAGAAGAGTTTGTTCCAGGCAAGGCAAAGACAAGAAAGAAACTATAACCAGCACGCCCCTGCAGTTCCTTTAACACCTGGAGAACAGGTTCTAAATAGAAAAAGAAGGGCAAACAAACTTGATGACCAGTGGGAGGCAGAGCCATACACCATCATGCCTTCGAATTTTGACAATCACAAGGTGATTGTAAAGCTTATCAGTAAAGATGGAGGGGAGACCTCAACAGCAGTGTCCAGTGATCATCTGAAGATATGCCCTGACCAGTTGAAGAACCAAGAGAAAAGCGAAGACAGCCCCCAACACACACAAAAGACAGAAGGAATGATGGGTACAATTCTTGCAGAATTTCCCCGATTCTGGACACAGGTGAATAATACAATTGTCGTACCTGTTCTGACCTTTCCCCAAGTTGTAGTACCGGAAGCCGCAGAGACTTTAGAACAAAATGAAGGCCCGTTGGCTCTAGCCATAGATGACACTACTGCAGTGGATCAAGAGAATCAACCTCCTGCCAGCGGCGAGCCTGTCATGTTCATGGTAAGTCTAAGGAGTCGCAGACAGCTGCCCAGCTTACCCATAAGATATAGGCTTACCTGTAGCACAGTCACTAGTGGGTCCACAGAGCATACATCCGACACACTAGACCAGGACAGGTCAGTAGAAACACCTGTATTAAGAAAGTCACAACACACTATGCAGGGTCAGATCCCTGCACGCTACTGAGATTGTTAGAAAGTTAGAAGTTTAAAAATAGTAAATTGTAAATATGATTGTTGTTATGCAACCATCAAGCATACCGCACCTACAGGATTTACTGTATGAACTATTAAACCATCTTGAATGTACATAGTTATTGTTTATTTATTTTATGCACAGATGGACTACAGGACTATGTGTAGACAGGACAATCACTTTTACAGAAGCAGCATTTTTCCTTTTTACTATTTTTCTTGTTTTTTGTACTTTTTATATTTTGAGACTCTTCATTTTTATTAATGTAATGTTTACAAAATTTTCATATGATGTTGTTAATTCCTGTCTTCAAATTTTTCCTCAGTCCGGGAAGTACTGAAGTTAACTAGAGGGGAATGTGGAACCCCAAGGTCCTGTTGCCACAGTGGCATTGCCTCCCTCCCAGGGGGTGATGTCATGCCTGGAAGCAAGAAGGGGGTCCCCATGTCAGGTAGTACTGAGTATCTAAGGCTGGTTTCACACTGCAGCTTTACACGCAGAGGGATTCTCTGCTGTATATGACACACGGTGTGTTACCTGATATAACCTCAGGGACGTCACGGCTTCTCACACTACTGTGCACTACCTGCTGTCTTACTATATGGGGGATGCAGTCACTGATCATGCCCCCCATGGGACTACTTCAACATTTATTTGAATTTAATTTTGTTCTAATTATTTGTTAAATGCTGTTTTGGGGGGATAGAATGGAATGGGAGATTTTAAAATAACAGATTTTAATTTAGCAAAAATGTTAAAAGAGGAAGGTATTGGGAATAATTTTCAAATAAAATATTTATTGGTGTAGTTATTTGACCTGGTTACTAATATCGAGTATCTGATTGACATCTTGACATTACTGACCTCTGGCTTTGCTCTCAGCTAACATTAACCCCTTTTTATCCTGTCTGCCATCAGCAGCAGGGCAACTAGAAGAGCGTAGTATCCACCAGTTTTGGCATCTCTTATGAAGGCAACAATTTTTAGCAGGGGGCCAAACACACTTGGGCCAAACCATGCTGAGAATTCCACCCTTCAGCTGCCTTGGTTACTTTGGCTGGCAATCAAAAAAACAGTGAAGCGCACATTCATTTTTACAATTAATTATTTTGCTTTACAGCAATCTGATGTCAGTTTGGTTGCCGTACTGGGAACGAATCACAGACACCGGCACAGAGGGTGGGCATGGTTTAGGTCTGGCTTTAACCAATCAAGGGGAGAGCAGTCAATATTTCTAAGGTTCAAGAGCAGGCAAGGAAGCAAAGTGTCAGTGGCACTGAAATTTGGTAAGTAATACACTCCCTGACAGAAGTTATGTTGCTTATCCAGGTTATGTAAATAAAATCTTAGAACCTGATATTAAATTCATCCATTGGTTGTATAAATTACTCTTTTGAAAGCTGAAAACCTCCTAAATGTGGTTTAGGTTAAGAAAATAAATTGGCATCAATGCTGAAATATTGATAATTTAATGAACACAGAATGGTCAGATTTTGGCAAGACAAACGTTTTGTCGCCCACAGAAATTAATGTGATTTTCAAACAATTAATTAACATAAAATACAAATATATGTTGCATAACATTGGTGAATGAAGTTGTGGTGCTTTAGAGTCATATTTAATATTTTGTGTGACTTCCATGAGCTTGAAGGACTGCATCCATGCGGTTCAACAATGATTTATACACTTTATTAATGACATCATCAGGAATAACAAAGAATGCAGTCTTACATGCCTCCCAGAGTTCATCTAGATTCTTTGGTTTTGTCTTCCAAGCTTCGTCTTTCATCCTACCCCAAACATGCTCAATGATGTTCATGTCTGGTGACTGGGCTGGCCAGTTCTTGAGAACCTTGATCTCTTTTTGCCTGGAGGAACTTTGTTGTACAGATGGATGAATGAGATGGAGCACCATCCTGCTGCAGAATTTGACCCCTTTTATGATTTGGAATATAATAGGTAGTTAAAACTTCTTGATATTTTAGGCTATTGATATTGCCTTCCACCTTGCAAATGTTTCGCACACCCCCATACTGCATGTAACTACAGACCATGATCTTTCCACCACCAAATTCAACTGTTTCTGGGTGCATTTTGGATCCATACGGGCTCCAGTAGGTCTCCTGCAGTATTTGCGGTGGCTGTGGTGTAATTCTACTGAAGATTCATCAGAGAAATCCACCTTCTGCCACTTTTCCAGCGTCCAACTATTTAGCAGGCTGTGGGACTTTGCAAATGCCACACAGTTTTTTATTTGCCTTTTGTTGTGTGCTGGCTTCTGGGCACTGATTCGACCATGGAGTTCATTTCGAGACAGAATCCTACAAACTGTTCTAGTTGACACAGGGACTTGAGGTGACCAGGCCTATTGGAGCTCTGCTGCAGTGGAAGACGGGCTTGCTTTGGATTCTCTAACCAACAAATGTTCCTCCTGAGCAGTTCTCTTGCAGGGTCTGCCGGACCTGGGCTTGTCAAACACATCTCCAGTCTCTTCAAATCTTTTTTTAATTCTTTGTACTTGACGCTGAGACACATTAAAGGTGCTAACCACCTCTGCAGTGGATCTGGTCTTCAGCCTCTTGATAATCAAGGCTTTGGTCGCAGGGTGGATTTTTGGCATGTTGTCAGAGCTCAAGTTGCAGTTCAAGTGAAGGTCAGGGATGCTGGGTTTCTTTTTATACACACCCAGTAATTTACTGAGCACATGTGAGAATGTAAACTAGGATTGGGTGCATTATATGACCAGGCGACTAAACTTTTGTCTTGCCAAAATCTGACCATTCTGTGTTCATTAAATGATCAATATTTCAGCATTGATTCAAATTTATTTTCTTAACCAGAACCACTTTTCGGAGGGTTTCAGCTTTCAAAAGAGTAATTTATACAACCAATGGATGAATTTAACGTAAAGTTATAAGATTTTATTTACATAATATGGATAA